>JABSTQ010006075.1:0-70801 GCA_013358835.2 Ixodes persulcatus
GGTGCACGAGGGGCAGTTTTTGACGTGAGCCACGACTGGAAGAAAGGAGTCGCGAAAAGGAGACGAGATCTTCCTGGCGTGCTCCCGGAGACGGTCATTCACGCAGCGCCCCGTCTGACCGATGTACTCGGCTCCGCACATAAGAGACATTCTATGCACCTTCTCCCTTCTGCAGGGCCGGAAGCACTGCGCGTGTCTTAATAAGGGCTCTGAACCCTTATTTGTAATTCGTTTACTTTTAACCTTTAAATTTTCATTTCACTTTTGCCTTGAACTTTTTCAGATAAAAAGAGGCAATAAATTATGTTCTAAATTTCCTTATTTGTTGTTTTATATTAATAACAGTGTGTCGTAACAAAACAAAAACAAAAACAAAAAAACAAAAAGCACAATATTTTTGGACGGAACTAAAATGTAATCGAAACATTATTTATTATTTTGTTCCTGAGTCAGACCAAAAAACTTCTAAGCGTTTTCTTTGGTTTAAGGAAAAAGTTCAGGTACTTCGGTATTCGCTCCACACAGCGAGGAAGGTGACAGCCGTCAGAGGAACCAGAACAGCTCTCTGTGTTTTATTTTTTCCCTTTATCAGTAAAAAAAAAACAAAAAACAAACAGGCTCTCAAAGCGTTTTTCAAGGTATCAAGGAAAACAAAAATGAGGTTGGCCCTCAGCCTCATTCGACAAGTGAGGTAGGCCGACTGGACATGGCATGCTTGCTGGAAGTGCTGGATAAGGTGCGACGCCTTCGATGAAGCACGAATGTATTGACATTTGGGGAAGAACAAATGAAACGCCAACCGGGGAACAGTACACTTGAGCGCATGTAGCCCTTGCGTACCAGCCACATAGGTCAGTGTGGAGCAGGCGTTCTCGGCGCTGAAATTTACTTGATCTGAACTTAGGTATCCCATTTAACCGAGTACACTTAATGACGTGCTTCTTCTGAAATCATCCTCAGCTCCTTGAGCCATTATTCCTCGCGGTGTTTTTCACCCGCATTCTTCAATTTAGTATTGTTATAATAACGGCACTTTCTAAAGCTTTCTAGCGACCTAGGTTTAAATAAAAAAACACGTTTATTTTTTTTTAATTTTAATTACGATTTTTTTTTTTTTTGCACGTGTACACGAACCGTTACAAACCGTTACGGACCATTATTTCTTCGTTCGGGGCTCAACTGGAACGGAACGTTTTTCTATGAAACAAAACTGAAACCAGAACAAGAAAACAATCATGGCGGAGAGGTCTAGACACCTCGTAATTCATGTAGTAATTGCATAAACTTTTTTAATACCTTTAATCACTATCTCCGAAATTAACTACAGATCGTTTTGCATTCATTTCCTAAATTCGCTACAGATCATTTGCATTCATACTTTCGAAAAATGATTTTACTTTGGTATTTGTGAGAATTTTAACGAACACTATTTACTTAGTGCTTCATTGGTTGTTCTTGGTCAATACTGAGGTCAAACATACCACCTATATTTCAGCCTTCCCTGCTGGAATACTTCAGCCGCCATTCTTTCAAGACGATGTGCCTTCGTAAGTGGCTTTCAATTTCAATTGAGTGTGTTCTCAAAATGATTTCCTATATTACGAAAACGCGTTGGCCGCTGCACCGGCAATGTGGTAAATGTCATTTATAACTAAAAAGACAACTATTTGGGATTGGCAAAACAAATATTGAATTTGACACGTTTAAGGGAGACGGCATTATTTTGCCTTTGCTTTCCTCACGACTCGATAGTGTAATGCGCATTTGCAATGCAATGAGTACCGAATACGTCGAACACCGCAGACAATAGCAGAAATCCAAAATATCCAAGAACACATGGAAACGATTTGAGCTTATATTAAGGAGTATCCGAAATTAGTATGAAAACAAACTCTATCTTTTTTAATTTATGCTTTAGTTTTCATCCTATATCCCTCGAAGCTCATCACACTTGGTCCAATATTTCATTAGTTTCTTCATTCTCTCTGAGAAGTGACTTTCTTCTATGTCCCCAAAATGCAGTTGACAGCCTCGATGGCCTCTTTTATTCGGCCGAAATATTTCTCCAGCCAGAAATGTTATGAGTCTCAGGTCACGTGGAATTCCGAAGAAGCCAATTTAAGCGAGTATGGTGGATACGGAATGATTTTGAACTTCAGTTTTGTCCATCTTTTTTCATCCAGCGAAAATTCTAAATCCAACTAATTTGCTCCGGATTGAGGAGATGCGACACCCACATTGCATAAAGGGAACTTTTATCCCAATATGCTAACTATAAATAGGGTTCCGTGTGTTCGGTATTTAATTTTCTTGAATTTCGGGGGTTATTTATCGGTGTTTATATTACAACGTTCCTGACTGTTCACCCCGCGTACGAGTAAAGTACTGTACAAAACAGACAAGAAACGTAACTAAAATATTTTATTTAATCAGAAGATTCTGAAGCTGGAACCGGCGCTGATTAGCTCCCTAGCTCGTAGATGCAGTCGTTCGTTCTCTGCTTGGGCACCTCGTTTTTCTCGTGCCCGAGTTCCTCCTTCTTTTCCAACTAATGGCCTCCCGGTGTTCCCTGTGTTCATAAACTTCAGATGAACACGTCTGGTAAAAGCTCTGGCTGTCCCGCCGAGAACGCACCGCTACTATTTATTTCCTTTGAGTCGGTGTCTTTTGGTGTTTAATTTCAATGCCGGAGAGAAATCGGTGTTTATCGGGTTTGTGTTGTAAAGCGACTGTCAAATTACTGGAGAAAATAATACAATTTATAAATCATACATTAAAATATTTTCTACAGTAATGCTAGTAATGCTAAGAGAAGGGAATGGGGCAAAGAATGTGGTTTAATAGTTCAGTGCGGCTGTGTTACGGGTCAATATGAAAAACAAAGTAAGGTAGAAAAGTTTTCTTCGAAAAGCTGTTTTTTTTTTCCCCTTCAAGGACTGTTCTAATTTGTGCTTTTTTTTCACCGATTCGGCGAAAACCGCCTCGGGGTAAATTTTGGTATTTATCGGTGTACGCCGAAAACACGGAAGCCTAAATAAATACTACTCGGTTATAAATGCTCCCCCTCAGGTTCCATAATTTTACGGACTTATATTCGGCGAGTTCCTAAAACATGTTATGAATTTTGTTTACAATTCCTTGCGTGGTAGCCATTTTTGAAAGTCCTGAACGTGGTTTTTCACTTGTGTGCCTTTGCTCATTCTTGAATTCCGAATCCCAAAAACTCACGGTGGAAAATAGACATAAATTCAAAAGAGCAGAATCTAAGCTGGATATCATTTCCTCCCGCGATATTTCTTTCAAATAAAAAAAATTATCATTCGAAATTTTCTTTAATCAATACCCAAGACCCACAAACGTTGTAAACAAAACGATATTATAATATCTGTAGAAAGGAGTCCTATACTAGAGGCGATTATGGAAACATTTGAATGTAGTCTGAAATAAGAAAATTTCCTCTTCAAGTTCTCAAGTTTCTGAAAATCGGCTAGCCACGTTTGTATGGATAACTGAATTGCTTGAAAGATACCTCCACTTATTATTCCTGAAAGCAATATAGTGTAGATCATAGAGCACTGAATAAGCAGAGAGGTGAAGTGTGTGTTAAAGAAGGAAATATTTAACGAAACCCCCAATCTCAAATTTTTCTCATGTCAGTCCATCCATCAGTGAATTTCCTGCTAAATTTAGCGGGAAAACTAAATTGGTGCTTAAGTCATGTGACGTCAATTGACGTCACGTGACCTGATGTCACGTGGTCTGTGCCCCACTTAAGTTTTCCCGCCAGTGTCGGCGGGGATATTGATGTCACGTGACCTCAGGGCACGTTACGTGTACACCATTTATCTTTCCTCCCTAAATTTAGAGAACGATTGATTTCGACCTGATGTCACGTGACCCATACACCAATTCAGTTTTCCCGCAAAATTTTGCGAGATAATTGACGTAACGTACACAAATTCAGTTCCCCCTCTAAATTTGGTAGGGAAATTGATGTTACGTTAGCTAAACACCTACAGTGTCCCCGCTAAATCTAGCAAGGAAGTTGACGTCACGTGACGTAACGACACTTGACACATCAATACAATTTTCCAATCAAATTTAGCAGAAAAATTCACGGCACATGGCCTTCGCACCAATTTGGTTTTCCCGCTAAATTTAGCGGGCACATTGGCACCACGTGACCTAAACACCCAATCCACCCCCTCCAATGTACGCGGGATATTGATAAAAAAAACAACAACAAAGGTTCTTCACTCTTCGAAACTACGGTTTAATGTCTGCTAAATTGTTTTAAACGATCGCATCTTAAGTTCTGCATTTTATGCATAATTTTGTGGGGAAGGAACTTACGGTGAGGAATGTGGTCGCGCTGAGTGACTTGTGTCGCATAAGCTTTTATACTTTAAATTAGAAATGCTAGTTCTATTCGACAAATATGGCCCCAATCAAAATCTAATCTCTAGAATGCCTGCGAAAGAATATACTTTCATTAAGATACTTAAGCGGAACAAGTCAGGCGTTTAAAAATAATTCCGAGATTTTTTTCCCAATGCTTTAATTATTCGAATCACGGACAATTCACCTACGATGGGTATCGACGTCCCTCGAGGATCAGTAGCATGTGCAGGCTCTCTGTCAGTTTTTGTTGTAGAGACGGCGTTCAGAATGTAGATCAGATTTGTGCCTTACTTTTAGGTTACTGCAAACAATATTTTGCCGAGGCAATGTTTTTTTCCGAGTTTAGGTGATATCGTAATCCGGTAATGGCTAGCTTGAATGCAGGCGTTCGCCATACTTTTATGGAACACGAAAGGCAGTGAGTTGATAGTTTTCTGTCACCCTTTAATAGACCGATCTCAACAGGAACTGTGCGACGTCACCGCTGCCACGGTGCGTTCTGGTACCTGTAGTTCTCTCCAGTTTTCTGGACGCGTCAAAGCGCATTGTACGCCCGGCGTTTAGAAATTTTCGGGTTAGCACGAGGCAGTTGGCCGGGTGTTTACTAATGGTTTTCAATGGATGACTTCACCTGTTGTATGCCACGGAGCTATAATAACAGCACAAGGCAAAAATTCCTCGGATATTATGTCTTTACGAATGGAAGAAGCATGGCAAAGAAAGGTAAACAGAGCCGGACAGAGCGGCAGGAAAAATAGCGTTTTACGATTTGTTTCGTGATTTGCTTCATAAACTATAGCCACCCTATTGCACGTCAGCTACAATGTGTAAGATTACAGGGCACGAGACATAAGAGCTTGCCGAAGAGTTCCGTACGCTGGAAGCTCTCTGAGCGTTCGTTCAGTAGCGGTCTATCCGTTGGTCTATCTTTAAATAAGACCTCGGCACTGCTTTGCGTAGGCCGCTTTTAATACACTTCTTGCTCGATGTATTTTGAAGGTTATACCTGTTGATGCAACGACATGTTTCCAGCACAACTGTGCTTCAAAAGATCAGGACAAACACCAAAAAAAAAAAAGAGCAGCGATTCCCGATATGCCTCACTTGAGATAAAACAACTTTTTTTAGAAGCAGTCTTCATTTTGTTTTTGTTTTCATACAAACGTGAAAACACCACATAATGCAATTTACAAGTGCAACACTTACGCCAAAATTGTAACAAATGAATCTCATCTATTTTGTGGTGGTCTATTAGGCTGTCGTTACTGATTCATTCTGCATTACACCAATCAAGACCGCAGAAGAAAGCTTCCCCCTTCGGGCGGCTGTTAGCGTTCGGAGCTTGCGCAAACAAAATAAAACTGAATAAGAACTGTACACGAAAAATCATCTTCACCCCAAGCTTTCAGGTATCTGATATGGTTGCTTTTTTGACAGATGTCAATTGTTACGGCGCGACAGGCATGGCCTTTCTGTTGATCATTTCTTTTTTGTGTGCAGGCTACTCTCGCAGTTTATCTGTACCCTGTCGCACAAGCTGTCAACCAGAATGAAACAACTTTTAGAAAACTATCGCTTCCCGAGAAAGTCTATTTAGCTCCTCTTACTTCATTGTTGATTAAGCGTTATGCACAAGACTGAGCACTACCAAGCTCAGTTTTCCACCAGCACATTTAATGCTGTTCCGCGGTGCTACGCCGAGCCTATGGTCCCTCGAATTTTCTTGTTCGTTGCCATTTCACTAGATGTTCACTTGTTTCCAAGTTAATTGAGACACCCGAGCAGCTGGAATGCACGAGTAGTGGCGTCGTTGTTTTTTTCCCGCGGCCACAGTGGGACCACAGCGTGAACGGAAGTGGGCTAACACGGCTCACGCGTTTACAAAGGCGACTCAAGCAGACGACGACGAAGCAGACGACAAGACGATTCTAAAGCGATAATAATAATAATAATAATAATAATAATAATAATAATAATAATAATAAAGTTTATTTCCCATTCGATACAGGAATGGAGGAAACAGAGGGAAAAAGCTGTTTAACAGCTTGACGGAGCCCCCTGCTCCCTTACAGTTCCACATGACAGATTGAAATACAAAGCAACAGCAAAAATATCAACATTGTATACAAAATAGATTACAACCTACCGCAGAAAACTAATATATTCAATTCAAATAAGAAAATAACTCTTGCATTGTGACAGACATTATATCAACGTTTTTGTTTAAGAGGAAATTTAGCAAGTAGGTAGCATATACTTTAGAGACTGCATGGAGTAGTTGTTATGGCAAAGAGGCACAGCCCAACGTGCCGCCGAACGAATTGGATAGGAGGTAACATGTTCCCTTAGTTTAGAAAGTTTGGCCATAATATCCAAGTTTCTTTTTTTTCTACCTTAAAGCGGACCATAAGTTTATACATATACATATCGAAAACACGCAACAAATTATATTTTTCAAACAAACCCTCGGTGCTTGAAATATAAGAAACATTAGCAATGAGGCGGACAAATGTTTTTGTAATAGATGTATTTTTTGTAGATTTGAACTGGTGGTTGTACCCCATACCAGGTGGCAGTAGTTTAAGTGGGACGTAAATAGAGTTTGATATATAAGTAGTTTAACGTTGTTTGGTAAAATAAAACGGTTTCGTGAGACTAATCCAATGACCCTGGACAATCTAGGAAGTATATAGCTTACATGGTCGTCCCAAGACAAATACTGGTTAAAAATAACGCCAAGACTTTTGAAATTCTCCACTATCTCTATAACATTTGAATTTATTACGAGACTTTTCGTTATAAAAACGCGTTTATTTTTCGTTCGAAAGAGAATTGCTTTGGTTTTACTACTATTAATTTTAAGTCCGTTGTCGGATGTCCAATTTTGCAACCCTGTTAAAGTATCATTTGCGCAGTTGATAAGTTCATCACTAGTCTTAGCCGAAAATAAAAGGGTTGTGTCGTCTGCATATATAACGAATTTAGCTAGAGAATCTATGTTAACAATATCTTTAATATAAATGTTAAATAGCAAAGGTCCCAAAATACTCCCCTGTGGTACACCGGAGAAAACAGACTTTGTATTAGATGAAAAGCCATTTAAATAGAATTAAATAGACAAACTGCTTACGATTAATCAAATATGACTGAAGCAACGTAAGTGCTTGGCCCCGAATTCCATAAAGAGAAAGTTTTTTTAGCAATAAATTATGGTTTAGATAATCGAATGCTTTCGTAAAATCAATAAATACGGCTAAAGCTATCTGGTGTGCCTCAAAACTCTCTGAAATAAATTCCTTTTGTTCTAGTAATGCTAGATCTGTCGAACGATGCTTCATGAACCCAAATTGATCATTAGTAATTACACGATACTTATTAAAAAAATTTGACAGACGAATGTGAATAAGTTTTTCTAAGCCCTTAGAAAAAACCGGTAAAATAGAGATAGGTCTATAATTATTTATGTCGTTCTTGTCTCCCTTCTTATAAAGCACAGACACTCTAGATTTTTGCATAAGCTGCGGAAACACCCCAGTTGAAAAACATAAATTAAAAATGTAAGTAAGGAAGGGAGTGATCAGTGGTAAAACATATTTCACCGGCCGAATCTGCATACCATCGGCATCACAGCTATGGCTATTTTTTAATTCCATAAAGACAGTAGACACCTCTGTATCAGTAACTGGCAATAAAAAATGGAATCCCTAGTTTTAAAGGTTATATTATCACATGCGGCATCTCTACAGTTAATTTGAGGCCAATCAACAAACCTGTCATTAAATGCGTTTGCCAACGACACGCCAGTTAATTTCTCCCCTGTAGAAATAATGCATTCAAGACGATGGGACGTTTTGCCTTCTATAAATGAATTAATTATGTTCTTCCACATAAGGTCAGAACGGCCTACAGACTTTCTAAAGGATTCATGATGATAACGCTCCCTTGCTTTTCTCAGGGCGTTTGTCAGTTGATTACGGTACGATTTAAAATTCCGAAGGTCATTGGAATCTCTCGTTTTTGTGAACTTTCTATATAGCGCATTTTTAACATTTATATTTTCAAGTAGATCTACAGTTATCCATGGTTTCCGAATGCGTTTCTTCACTTTAATTAGTTTGTAGGGAAAATTGCTCTGATAAAGGTTTTTAAACCTCTCAAGAAAAAAATTGTACGCCTCATCGGGATCGCTCTTTGAAAAGATATCCCAATTTGTATTTGCCACACATTCCGCGAACCTCTCCAAACCATCCGGCGTAACACGCTAGACTTGCGCAGTAGTTATTGGAATTTTCTTCTTTATGTTATTCATTTTGACACACATAATAATTGGAAGATGATCACTGAGGTCATAATTAATTATACCAGATCTTATACGACTTTCCTCGTAATTTGTTATAAATCAATCAATCAAGGTTTTTGAGGTAACATTAACTCTAGTCGGAGAGTTTATTACAGTACGACAACCATTTATAAGTATTAAATTTTCCAACTCCCTTTTTGAAACAGTATTACTTAACATGTTCACATTAAAATCGACACCGCATATAACGTTCAGCTTGTTTTCATTTGCGAAATCAAAAAGAACGCTCAGAAAATTCAAGAAAGGGGACAAAGCGCCTGCAGGGGGGCGGTAAATGACCGAAACAACGTCGTTTTTGGTTCGCAATGGAGGACTGGAACTACTTTTCTGCGCTTTCTGATAAACAAAGGCATCGCAAACAACACAATCGTATGAAGTACAGACATGGAGGAGAATCAAGCTGATACCGGGGCGTCCCAAACGATAATCTACGATGATGTATGTGCAGCCCTATGTAGCGGGGAAGCCGGAAAGGGATGACTATGACTACAATTAGCATGGCGGCGGCACCACTTCCGGAATGCGCGCGCCTGCGCAGTTCGCTTGGTGAAATCGGTCAATTGGGCGCCATTTCGGATTTGGTTGAAAAACAGCCTTCATAATCTTGCTATTTTTCCTTGATTCTCGTCAACATATCCCCCCATGGCTTTCATTTTACGAATTTTACTTGGGCTACTCAATATAATCCTTAATCTAGTCCAGCGGCTGACAAATGGAGGTTCGCGAGCCGAATACGGCTCGTCGCGGGTCCAAGTGCGGCTCCCGGTTCCCTGGAAAACCGGGCCATCTTCCCCTCCCATGTCCACAAGACGAAAGAGTTCTAGAATGTAAAAAAGCTCAGGCTTGGCAGCTTTGTACTACCCTACGTGCATGCAGGTGGACTTCTTTTTGACGCAGAGATGTGTCCAGTGACCGTGTTTCATTTATTGCTCTAGAAATAATTTCTAACTGTATACGCATGACGGGCACCAGGGACAGTGGCTGGCTAGCGAACCGTGCATTCATTTTCTTGCTTAGCGTTCGAAGAAACCTTCTACTGCTTGGTGTTATTTGTTGTAGGCGACAATTATACTTTTCCCCTTTGGGAAGGACAGTTTCGACGCTATCGTTTCGTTTCTTTTTTCTGGGGTTTTTAAACATTTTAATTTCGTCTGAGGTTCTAACCCCAGGTCAATCTGGCTACCACTAATTTAGTTCATGCGTCTTGCGACGGATCTTTTTGGAATCATCGTGGGAAATGTGTATTATTTTATTGTTTCTGTTGCGATAGACAGCACAGCGCGAGAGAGCAGTGCGTCCTGCGCGAGACAGCAGTTAGGATGAAAATAGACCATGGATCTTAGCTGAATCCTTTATACACAGGGTGTTTCAGGTAGCTTGTCCCAAGGGTTAAAAAAGTTGGTTCACGCTACGCGTGTCGGGCCAACGCAGTGTTGTTCACAATCCTATGAAGCAAGTGAAGAATACTTTGTGATCAGCTAAGCTGGATAATTAGCATAGATTAATTAGCTAACTTTTTGTAAACATTAATTTGCGCGCTAACCCTTTAATACAAAGCTTTACAGCGTTTACAGAGACACCCCTGCAAAGATGATTTTTTTTACTAGGGATTTCGCCGTGACCCGAGGATGAAGGCTGTCGATGATCGCCACTCGAAAATAGTAGACAAGACTCCGCAAAGAAAAGAAAAGAAAAGTCGCCTATTTAGAATTGAATTATCTTCCGAACTGCCTAAGCCAAAAAGCCTCTCGTGACCGACCCGACATCTCAACTTCCTTAAAACATGTCTCTCTCGCCAGCCCGCATGAGCGCCGTCAGTTCACACAAAGTACCAAAAAAAGAAAAACAACGTAAACCAACGAAAACGAAAGTAGGTCTTATTCTTGTGTTCCTTCACGAGATAGCGCTCCTGATTCTCACAACCCCGTTGTGTCGTTTCCACCAAGGTGGCCCTGATGTGTCTATTTCTTTCCTTTAGCCTTAAAGGAAGCCGGCGAGATTTGAAAAACCTTACGTGACTAAGAGCAATAATATCGCACTTCGCTAGTGTGTAGTCGCGTGAGAGTCTTCTTAAATGTGGCGGGCCTTTTCTTCTTTTTAAAGCTAACAAAAATTGATATACAAAGGTTATGTTTATGTAAGTAACACCATGGTATCTGTCTTGACACTCTCTACAACATTCGTATTGGAAGGTTTTCACACAAATTATTACTTAGAAAGCAAGTTAATTGATTAGCCAGTTTTCCACACCCCAAAAAACAGATTGACTTGCCTCAATGGGACTGTGAACCACACTGCATTTGTTTAATATGTGTAACAGCTTTTTCTAAATAATTGGGACAAGCGCCGAAGCAAAAAAACGTTTGAAGAACAATTCAAACAAATCACGTGCCCCGCATCTTTTTCTTTTTAAATAGTTTAACAATAAGACGGCGGCGTTACGACGTCACATCCTCAATATACATGATGTTGACAATCGGGTCTGCTGAACACGGAAATACAAGGACACAAATGAAAGGACTGGACAAACACACCGCTGCCATGATGCCTTTGCCACGTACCGTGTACTGTAAAGGTCTTTATTTACGCGTCCCTTTTTTTTCGCGAATCTGTCACAAAGGTCATAATCCCGGCCACTAAACATCGCGAAGTTCAGGCGCTTGCATTGAAACTTTTAAGGACCGACATTTTCGCGTGCCCTTAAATTTCGCAAAATTTTCGACTCCCGAATTGCGCAAAAATTAAGGGCTCCCTAATATTAAGCGTTTTATAGTATTCTATTCACGTGACAATAACGTTAACTTTATAAAACAAAATTTCAATGAAGCGGCACCTTCTCAAATGCCTTTTTGGAGCGACCGAAGCAGCTTCTTCGAAACCAATTGTGTGAACAATCTTCCTCTTATGTACTGTTAGAGCATTGGCTTGCACAACCTTCTTCAGGGCACCATGCATGTGAACGCCCTCTGGGAAGTTCTTGAAGTAAAAAAGCTAAAAAAAACATATTTACTTTTCGAGTCACATCTTAAAAGTCTGCATGACGTCAACCTTTCATAACGAAGTTTACGTATGTTTCCAGATGTGCGTCTAATGTTTTTTGTTTTTTTTTGTATTCTTCAGATCAATCAACATGGGAGCTATTGGGATGATTATAGGACACGAAATTACTCATGGCTTTGACGACCGCGGTGAGTAGTTGTTATACTCTTTAAACCTACAAAATGACCTCGACATAGTTCAGAGCTGGTGTACTAACTGGCAGATGACGCTTAACGTCAGCAAATGTAAATGCATGCGCTTCTCCCGTTCTTCTTTTCAAACCACACCTGTTCATTTTCTCAATGGCATCCCTCTTCAACCCACGGATATGTATAAATACCTCGGCGTTCTTCTAACTTCAAACCTCTCCTGGGAAAATCATATTAATTCAGTTGTGAGTTCCGCTAAGAAAAGCTTGGGTTTCCTTCGTCGCAATTTCAGATCCGCCCCTTCTCAACTAAAGCGGTTCCTCTATCTTGCCCTAGTCCGGTCTAAATTAGAATACGCATCTTCAATCTGGCATCCTCATCATGCTACAATAACAGACTACATTGAATCTGTTCAAAACCGTGCTGCGCGTTTTATTCAGTCTGATTACTCTAGTTTTTCCAGTGTCTCCCTCATTAAATCAAATCTCTCTCTTTCCCTTTGCTTTTCACCCGTCGAAAAATATTCCGTCTCTGCCTTCTGCATAAAGATTTCTATTCACCACTTCTAAATCAGTCTCTACTTTCCCCACCGGCTTATCTTTCCTCCAGACTCGATCATTGCAATAAAATAGCCCGGCCAAAGTGTTTTTCCACAGTACATCAGCACGCCCCTCTTCCTGTTGCAATTGTGGACTGGAATGACCTTCCCGAAGAGATCGTCATCATTCAGGACCCCATCAGATTCCGAGAATCAGTAACAAACTTTGTACTTAACACCCACTCCCCTCTCTAACGCCTTATCGACCTGAGGGTATTGTAAATAAATAAATAAATAAATATAGTTTTATAACCTTAACGTACCGTATTTTTCGGTGTATAATCCGCGGACTATACATGTTTAAAAGCTGAACGTTTACACCTGTGCGGACTATCCACAGGGTCGGACTATACAACGTATGGTATTTTTCTAGATCGTTAACTGTGGGACGATGTGAAGAAAGTTTAAGAATAACAAACATGGGCGTCCGCAGAGGGATGCAAGGTGGGGCATTTGCACCCAACCCCTTTCCTTCCTTTTGGAACTCCGGTAGTATTAACGACGAAATGTTTCGTTGGTGGCCGCGGTCACACTGCTCAGTCAACATACACAAAAGAAAGTCTGCAAACACTGTCTGCAGGGGCGTGCTTTCTTCCTTTTATGACGGTTAGAATGGTCATAAAAAAGATGTCAGCGTACATCTTCGAAGCACAGATGAAACAAACATGCTTCGAAGATGCTTGAGCCGTGTCTGAAAACAATTCTGTCGTCAGGTCTGCAGCAAATACTCATCTTTTGTTTGATGTATGGGCAGCGTGTCTGAGACTTTTTGGTTCCTGCTCGTGACGGCATGATTATAGGATTGTCAAATGTGAACGACAAGCTCGATGGCATGTGTAGCAAGCACGGTGGAAGCTGGAAGCCATCGTGTTAATAAAACTGACACCGTCAAAACTGACAGCCTTACGTACGCTACTCTTATTTCCGTCGAGAAAAGAATAATATGACGACTCAAGGACGTCCATTCTACTAACACTAGCGACGCATCTGAAAATAAACTGCCACCTCCGCATGCCCATGGTAGGAGAGTATATTAATGGTGATTTATGTATGATACAAGTTCCTTTGTGAACACTAATACCACTGGCATCTGCTAAGATTTGCTGTGTATGATCATTTTACGTTCTGATTGGGCCCCAAGTGCTGACTGTGCACCCCATGTGGACTATGCACCATGTGCGGACTATCTAAAGAAGCACTTTTCGGCTGAAGTCGGCCCTTGCGGCCTATTCACCGGGTCCGGACTATAGTTTAAAGAATATAGTAGTACAGCTTAGTTTATTCCTCAAACCTAGCTCATACTTCAATAGGGCGATTTTTGAAGACCTTCATTCTAATAACGTTTGTAAAAAAAACGTATACATTTACCAGCAGCAATCAGGTAGGATTTACCTCAAATATGATTGACCCCTCACGAATCATTGTCGAAAAAAAAGAAGCAAAGGAGATGAACACCAGACGTTTCAATTAATTTTATTGTTTTATTTTTTCGACCATAATTTTTGGCGGCATGAGGAATATCGCTCAGAAGAACAGAAATATTTCACCATTTAGGCGAAGCGGCGTTATAATCAAGTCACGCAATATATTCTATAAAACGTCAAGGCCCCAGATTTTCCAATTTTAAGCGAAAAATACCGATAAGCATTCTCCAGTGTCAAAAACACTAAATCGGTTAAAACAAAAAATAGCCATTTTTTCATATTGTTTCCTCTAAACGAGGACTATTTTTGTCGAAAACCTTCCTTATGCGATCATTGGGTGCTTTATCAGACGAACAATCGAGCACCCTGTCAGTCTCGAACATTTGGAATCCTTGACTTCGTAGGGCAATGGGAAGGGGGGTATTTCAGTCAGTCGGTCGCCACATATCTTTGTTCCATTTACGTCAAAGCTTGATGTGTGTTTGAAAATACACTGGCGGTAATTATCGCTTGAATCTCTTAAGAGAGAGGGGCACTTGCCCTCCTTCTGGACAGAAACATCTTGCTTGGTAGCACTTCAATTTTGTAATCACAAAGAGCGGAAGAGTAGCAGAGTAAAAAGAAAACGAAAAGTTTTGGCTGTATTTGTGTAAAAGAAATCGGACTTTGACAAGTCTTCGAAGTCTTCATCGGTCGTTTGCAAGCTGTCACACTGTGGTAATTGTAAAGCGTTATAAGGGTGAATACCAATTGTTATTTAAATTTAAAAACCTCGTTTCTTTTTTTTTTTCTTTTGCCAAAGTGTTTTCTACTGACAATCGCCCTTGTTAGCGTTCGTGCTAAACTAATCTCCGAAATACATCAGTTTCTGAAAAGAATATAATCACGAAAAAAAAACGCCCGCCGATCTATTTCTTTTTTTTATAAATATACGCTGGAAAATCTACAGTGGATAGACTACACATAGACTGTGGATTTTCATCATCTGACCGCTTTCCTCCCCAAAATATTCGATACTTCATAGAGAGAGACAATACAAAACCATGTCCGTGAAGTTTAGAGTTTTTGTTCTAATTGCTCTTTAAAAACATCTGTAGAGTGTCCGCCGATTTCTTCTCGAATTTAGCCGTGAGCGTTTTTAGGTGAGAATACGTTGTTGTGATAATTACACCATGCTGATTGGCACGTCTTACTAACCGTAAAGCCTCGATATCACAGGATTTCTTTTTTCACAAATCATATTGCTTTGTTATAATTCAGTTGATATGGACAACTACCGTACTAATATTCTTTGAGATTTAAATGTATCTTTAAACTGGTACTAAGAAACTCCTCCACCATATTCTGGTCGTGTCACTTTTTCGGTTATTAATTTGTTGAATTCTATAAAGCAAGGGGGGGGGGGGGGATCGAAACAGATAAATAGTTTTCAAACCCCAGAAACCGCTGCGCTGGTTTCTAATCCTCTAGCTTGTTTCACCTGACTGGTGGCTCCTTCTGTTTTTCCGTTCCTTTTTAGGGTTTTTACAAGAACACTAAGTTTACATGCTACGATTCGTTCGCTTTAAAAAGGGCTATCTTAGGCTTTTCAAATATAGAGGAAATGTTGATTAGACACCAATATTTAAAACATTAGTCGTAAATTTCGCTGGGAATTACTTGCGAATCGTATAGGCCCTTATATCTCAAGTTTGGTTAGCGCCTCTGGAGATCAATATAAAATATTTCTAGGTCGCGCTTCGCTTGTGCGTCAATTCTAAAATGAATCGTTCCTTTCGTTTCATACATTTGAACTGCCGCCGCACGGATAGCGTAACCTCCATAGAAGCATCGCCGTCTTTATCTAAGCTTGCTTTCCGTAGAAAAGTAATGCGTGCGTGTTTGTTTCCCAAAATATATTATTACCTCCTACGATTCGCCAAACATTTTTTATAACCCCATCTTACATTTAATCACGCATCAACCATCCCCTAAAAGTTGCATTAACGCGTTGCAGCTCCATTTCCTTCCATACATATTTTATTCCCCAGACCATTCATCGATTGGATTCGCCTTTTCGCACCTACCCTCTAGAAAATGCCTGCGCGTCTACTTACCCGCAAAAGACTCGAACAGCCAATCTCTACGATCTCTAAATCAACTCAGCGAATGATGAGACGGAACGTCTGTTTAAACTTGAAAATTAAGTCTGCGCTGTGGCATTACGCAAAGCGAGCATGACGCTTTGCATTGCGTAATGCTACAGCGCAGCTTTAATTTTAGGTCTAAGCAGATGTTCCGTCTCATCATTCGCTGAGCTGATTTCCTAGATCGCAGAGATTGGCTCTTTGAGTGTTTGGCGGGTAAGTAGACGCACAGGCATTTTTTAGAGTGCACAGTTTCTGTTTCTATAACCGGCACTGCCGATTTAACAAAAAAAAAAGCATATACTAATCTTAAAAAGCCCCTAAAAAAAGTTTTTTTTTAACAGTCCTGTGGAACACGCGTGTTGAAAAATAAAATTTACACGAAAAATACATTTGTTAGAGCAATATTGACGGCGAGAGATTTATTTGAAATTTTGGTCGCGAAGTCCATGACGTCACTGGTCATTTTGTTGTGGTTGTTGTGTTTACGGTTTTAATGGCGCAAGAGCAACAATGGCCATACTGCGCCAAACAAGGTGGGTCAATTAAAAAAGGGTGAGTTGAATTAAACTATGGGGGAATAGTTCTATAATTTGTTTAAAAATCCAATATTTTCAAGAAAATCAAAAAGACGTTTGAATGAAATCAGTGGTCGCTCACCAAGTAGGAAGGCAGGGTGAAATGGAATGCAATATTTAAAAAGATCAGGAAAAAAGAATTTGTGTTGCTGTCGTAGACCAGGACAAAGAAATAAAATATGAAGAACAGTCCAAGTGTCACCGCAGCGCTCACAGGATGGAGGTACTCCACCAGTAAGCAGGTAGCTATGGGTAAGGTGGGTGTGGCCAATTCTCAGGCAACATAGGAGCACCTCGTGGAATCTATTTTTGTTGTAAGATGTTTCCCAAGTACCAAGGTCTGGCTTGATGGTGTGAAGCTTATTGTTAACCTCTAAATCCCACTTGGACTGCCATGATCGGAAGACTGCAAGTCTTGTAGGCATTTTTAAGTCTTGGGGGGGGGGGGGGGGATGCGGACATGTGGCACGCGAAGATTTTGCGAAGAGACGGCCAGTTTATCTGCAGCCTCGTTGCCTGCAATTCCCACGTGGCTAGGAATCCAGCAAAACCTAATGTCGTGCCCATCCTGTAGGCCCTGCTGCACCTTACCACGCACAGTTAGGGTCAGCCGATTCTTTGTTGATAAAACAGGACATACCACCCTAACAACACTCTGGGAATCTACAAAGATGATGGCTTTCTTTATTTTACTCTGAACTATATAATCAAGCGCCATCATGACCCCATAAAGCTCAGCAGTAAAAATACTGGCAGGAATGTTTAGACGAGCGACTTTGGAAAAACGAGAAGAGTATACAACCGCACCAACATACATTGACGACTTTGCACCATCAGTGTAAAAATGATTATAATCTTTGTATCTTTCTTCCAATGCAAAGAATTTCTGCTGTAAAATTAAAGGTGAGACTCTTTGCTTCCTGAATTTTGTGAAACACCAGTCACAAAAAATGGGTATGACATTCCATGGGGCAGTATGGTATGAACTATCCAAGAGGTTAAAATCATGAGTCAGATTGAGGGAGGAGCGAATACTCTCAACACGAAGACTCAAAGGCCGCACAACAGTTGGCTTATGGTTAAAGAGGCGAGAAAACCTAGAGTTTTGAATACAGCTATAAGTGGGGGAGCTGGGGTTCTACAAAATTTTGTAAGCATAGGTGAGGCTAAGCAGCTGTCGCCTTTTTTCAAGCGACATTTCATGACAGTCAACATACAAGCTAAGCACAAGGGAGGTGCGAAAAGCACCAGATGCCAAACGGAGCCCAAGGTGATGTACTGGATCGAGCATTTTTAAGGCAGACGGTCTCGCGGAGGCGTAGACAATTGAACCATAGTCGAGGCGGGATCGAATGAGAGAAGAATATAGACGAAGGAGACATTTCTTATCCAAGCCCCACGACTTGTGCGAAGGTACTTTGAGTATGTTTGATGCTTGCAGAGTTTTTTGCTTGAGCTGTTTGAGATGCGGAACAAAAGTAAGTTTACGGTCGAACGTAACTCCTAGAAATTTATGCTCTGTTTTCACAGCAATGTTGTTTCCATTTAAAAGAAGAGTAGGATCCAAACAGAGGCCACGCCTTAAAGAAAAGAGAACACAAACAGTTTTCTCCGGAGAGAACCTAAAACCATTCTCATCAGCCCATGTAATCATTTTATTTATGGACCAGTTGTAGCTGTCGCACACAGCTAGACATATTACATGACGCTACAGATATCTGAATGTCATCGACATATAGCGAGTAAGATACTGAAGGAGGAATGACTTTACGAAGAGAGTTAATTTTTATTGCAAAGAGTTTGACGCTTAGGACTCCACCTTGAGGAACACCATTCTCTTGAACGAACCAGTCTGATAAAGTTGTTTCCAATCGAACTCGAAAAGTACGTTTACACAAAGAGCTCTTTATGCACTGAAGCATTCTACCGCGTATTCCGTACATAGAAAGGTCGCGCAAGATGCCATACCTCCAAGTGGTATCATAGGCCTTGTCCAAATCAAAGAAAACAGATACACAATGCTGCCTGTTGACGAATGCTTCACGCACAAAGGTCTCCAGCCGCACTAACTGGTCTGTTGTAGAGCGTTCAGGCCGACAGCCACACTGATTGATATCCAGGATATTATGCTGCTACGAGAAAATAAATAAGACGCCTGTTAATTAATCTTTCAAAGGTTTTCCCCAGACAACTTGGCAATGCTATTGGTCTGAAACTTCCAGGGAGGGAAGGGTCCTTGCCAGGTTTCAACAGCGGTATAACTTCAGCCCGCTTCCATTCGACAGGAAAGTAGGCATCGCTCCACAGGCTATTGAAGTAACTGAGAAGAGCACTGAGTGACTCTCTAGATAAGTGTCGGATCATGTCATAGTGAATTCCATCAGGACCGGGGCTGAAATCTTGCAGCAGTTTAGAGCCACTTCAAGCTCAACCATTGTAAATGGCTGATTGTAAGGTGCAGACGTTCCTCCTGTGAAGCAGAGCCTCGTCTTCTCCATCTTGCCTTACGCTTCAGGAACGCTGGAGAGTAATGTGTGGAGTTTGAAACAGCAGCGAAGTGAGTGCCAACCAGGTTAGCCTGGTCTAGCAATGAGGCTCCAGAAGGAAAAAGGGGGATTGTAAAACATCGGTATTTCCCCTCGACCCTGTGAAGTCGGTCCCACACTTTCTTTACTGAAACATAGCTGCTGATGGAGGACAAGTAACCTCTCCGAAATTTCCCTTTAGCCTGCTTCCGAGTCCGACGGGCACAAGCTCTGCGCCTCTTGAATTCAATCAAGTTAACAGACGTCGGGTATCTACGAAAGACACCCCAAGCCTTATCTTGGTTATTCTTCGTGGTGGAACAATCCTTATTCCACCATGGCTTACATTTCTTGGGTATGTTCGAAGAAGTTTGAGGGATGGAGCAAAGAGCAGCACCAATTATATGCTCTGTGATGTAGGCTGTGGCTTCGTCATGAGTTAACGAAGAGAAAATAGACGTAACAAGCTCGGATTTTTGGCTAAAAAGATCCCAGTCTGCTTTTTCCAGCTTCCAACGCGGAGTCCGTTTCATGAGACTGGGAATTGATGTTACGCTCTCCAGAGTAATCGGAAAGTGGTCGCTGCCGAAAGGATTATTTAAAACGCTCCATGTGAAACAAGACACCAAGGATGGAGATGAAATGAAAAGATCAATGGACGTAAATGAGTTGTGAACTGCGTTAAAAAAGGTAGGTTCTCTGCTGTTCAAAAGACAGAGACTGGATGACAGTAAAAACCGTTCAATGACCCCACCACGCGAGTCCTGGCGTGTGCCACCCCACAAGGGATGGTGGGCATTAAAATCTCCTAAAAGTAAAAAGGGGTGAGGGAGCTGAGTAACTAAATCGTGAAGATCATGAATACGCAGTGAAACATTTGGTGGAATATAGATGGAAACAATGGTGATAAAGCGGTCCAAGAGGAGACGTACAGCTACAGCCTCAAGGGGTGTAGAAAGAGGAATCTGAGAACAAGCTACTCCACTTTGGACGATCACCGCTTCTCCACCAGATGAGTTTGATGTGGAACGATACTTTCTAAAAACTTGGTGACGACGTAAAACAGACACATGATGATCATTGAGGTGCGTCTCTTGTAAAGAGAGAGCTATAGGACGGAGGTCGTCCATAAAAAAATTAACATCGTCAATATTACGTAAAAGACCGCGGCAGTTCCATTGCATGAAATGAAATTTAGCCATGCTTCTAAAATTGTAATGAAAAAAGTTTAATTAAAACGGTGCTAAACCTGTAAAACTAGAAGGAAATACATGAAAAGTTACAAATCTGCCGCTTATGGCACCAATAGATCAGCACCATCACTTTGGGGGGATTACGGGTTGTTTGTTCTTGTGTTTAGTCTTTGGAGTCTGCCATTCCATGTCGTCTTGGTCAGACGCATGAATGGAGACTCACATGCTATCATCCATTGCCTCTACTTCTTGAGGCGAGGCCTTTGCTGCAGGTTTGGGTAAACTCGGAGAATGGGGCGGAAGGCCCCGTCCACGACCAGACCCAGCCAAAGAGGCGGAGGAGGTGCTGGGCAGGGCATCGCCCAAACTCACCCGTTCCTTCCTCTTGGGCGCTGCAGGAGCGACACGACAGCCATGCCGCTCCTTGGATGATGCTCTATCCAGGGAGTGTGGGCGAGAGTGTCGACCCTTCTCCCTTGAAGGAGATTGCGGAGGAAGGACGGTTGCGGCAGCCACCGGCCCATCCTGGGTTTGGGAAACAGCCTGAGAGGACACAGGCTGTTGCCCTGTTGGAGCGTGAGGGTTCGCACTCTGGCTGGGAGGGTCCGTAGACCGCCCAGCCGAGATTGCATGCCCCGGAAGCTGAATCTTCAGCTGGGGCGTAGGGGACTGCCGTGGCTTCCCATAGTCCAGAAAGGACGTTTGGGTCGCCACTGCTACCATCAGTGGTGCAGGTCCCCGCTGCACCAACTGCGAATAGCTGCCCTTGCGCAAGAATGCGAAACGACGGCGTGCCTCTGGGTAGGAAAGATTTTCTTTGACTTTAAGAGTAAGTAGTTCCTTTTCTTCCTTTCACGATCTGCAGGATCGAGAGTATGCAGGGTGGGGATCGCCGCAGTTTGTACAGTGTGGGTCGTTGGTGCAAGACTCTGTGGGTTGGTCATATTTGGCACATTTTGCGCACGTGGCCTTTCCACGGCAATGCTGAGAACCATGGACGAACCTCTGGCATTTGAAGCACCTTCGAGGATTAGGCACATAGGGTCTAACCCTGCAGTGGAGATAGCCAGCCCTAACAGCCTCGGAAAGTGTGGTAGATTCGAAGGTTAAAACTATATGTTTGGTTTTCCGCTCTTGACCATCCCGACGCAGGGTGATGCGCCTCACAGCTACTACCCCTTGGTCAGAGAGCCCTTCAAGTATTTCAGTGTCAGAGGCCTCAATCAGGTCATCTTCGGAGATAACGCCCTGAATAGTATTAAGTGTACGATGTGGTGAAACGGTCACTTTGTGATCAGACACAGAGTTCAAAGCAAGAAGTGCAGTACTCTGCTGTCTGGATTGGATCTCCACGAGTAGGTCGCCTGAGGGCATCTTTTTAGCTTTGAAATTCTTTCCAACCGCACTTTCGAGCACTTTCGCAACAAGAAAGGGGGACATTTTGGAAAGTGGTGTATCATCTTCTGAGTGAATAACCAAAAATTTGGGAAATGTAGGAGTTGATGAGGTCGTGTCTTTTATAGGAACTTCGGTGCGGACCCTTTTCAGGGCCCGATCAGAGGGTGGTTTAGCTCTAGAACCCATAAAGATGAGAGAAAGATTCAGTGCCCGGGTGCACCGCCCACCACGGAGCCCAACAAGGGGTTAGGTAATGTGCCATAGCAAGATGGGCTTGGCTGACACAATTACTCTACCAGTGCTGCCCGGGCACTATACCCTAGTGTGGTTGCAGGGACAGGACCTGTTTCCACTCAAGGTTGGCCCTTGCCGCCTAAGAAGGTGAAAAAGGAAGGAAGAGAGTGTAGAAGAAAAGAGAAAGAGGTGGAAGGAAAAGTGAAAGAAGGAAGAAGAGGGTAGAAGAGGCGACTGACTGAATCATCCTGGTCGGGCCAAGCCAGGACACCCGTCTACGAGGAGCAGGGGCCGAAGCGGTGTATTGCCTCACCCGGGGGGCCCCGAAGGGTCCAAATACACCCCGGGCTCAACTCAACCACCAGGGTCCCCTTTTCCCCGGACACGGGTTAAGCCACGCACAGCCAGACGTGGGTGGGCGAACCCACAATGGCTCGGGGTTCGTAGTGACGCCACTCACCAAGCACCTACTAAAGTAGGTGCCCCCTGCGTGCGGGTATGGTGGCCCAAGTGGCTGGGGTCCGTGGTGACGCTACTCACCAAGCACCTAGCACCTGAGGTGCAGGCGCCCCCTGTGGAGCTCGGGGTCCGTGGAGACGCCACTCTCCAAACACCTGCTTTCACAGGTGCCCCCTGCGGGGACTGGTCATTTTGGAATGACCATCTCGGTCGTGATGGCGAAGCCGCTCCACCTCTCCTCCACGCGCCTGAAATGCCGAGAGAGAAAACAACTAGAAAGGAGGTGACTGCCGACTAAATCGCATCTCGCGCCGTCAATATTGCTCTAAATGTTGTTGTTTTTTCGCGGAAAATTTATCTCTTGACACGCGTGTCCCAACCAGACTGTTAAAAAAAAAAAATCCTTTCTTTTCAGGGGCCCTTTAACAAATATTCCTATGGCATTTCTTCATTACGTATTATTTCGTTTCTGTTCATGTTTTATTGCTTAATAATTTCAATTAATCCACTTGAGTCTGTAATGCCCTCCGGCCTGTGGGGTAATAATAAATACAAATGAAATAAAATTACGCTTTTTGATGCAGTTGCGATGCAGTTTAATGCAGCTTAAAACGCTACGACAAGCCTTTTTGGCGGAATGTCAGGGATCGCAAGTGCACATATTCCTTTCTATTATCCTGCGTGACAAATAAGTCTATGCATGTGTGTAAAACACGTTCGCTGACTATCTTGAATTAGTGTACTTTTTAAATGAAGAATGCGCCATGCGGGCCCGATTATAGTTCCCTCTACAGTGATAACCTTTTATAGTACTTTTTCAAAACTTTGGAGCTATGAGCGGCAATTGATCACACCCAATGTTTGTAGAAAATGGTTGTTCGACGCAGACGCAATCTTCACGAGGTTCCACTCCTGGACTACCTGCATCTTGACGAGCAATTTCTGCGGGAAAGGGTTGCCGAGCGTTTTCGCCTCTTGGGAGGCACTCTCAAGTATCTGGGCCGACTTGCTAGAAACAGCATCTAAGCTGAGACTGGTGGAAAGAAAGCATTGCCAAAGAGAACGCACGAGTTGAGCGGGACTCAAGGTGCGTCTCAAGACGCTCGCGCGCCCCAGCCTTTGCAGCGCTCTCTTTCAGCCAATCTCAGCTGAGACGCTGTTCAAGCAAGCCGCCCCCGATTTTCGACGAAATCGGAAATTTCACTATCTTTGTGCACGTGCTGGTACATCTTGTCGTTGTCGATGTTTTTTTAACGCTTTTCGAGCTTTAGGAGAGAAAGACACACACAAGTAGAGTACGCACACGAGTTTGATACGTTAGACCAGTGGTTCTCAACCACTGATGTTTCACGGACCCCTTGTGGATCGGCGCAGATGATGGAGTACCCTGTTCGTGGCGGGAGGAAGGAACAGGTACAGGTTAACTATGCTAATGATTTAATATTTGGATATAACCAAGGGCTAGTCTGAAGTAGACTTCTCTCATTGACATACACACAAGAGACCTTGCCCGAAAATTGGAATGTTTCTTCTCAATCTGAAAAAAAGGCAACTTTTATTGCCGGGCTTGACAGATGAGGCAGGGTCTCGCGGACCCCTACAATGTCTTCGCGGACCCCAAAGGGTCCGCGGAACCCCTTTCAGAACCACTGCTTTAGACCAACGTTTAAGTAAACAAAAGTGGCCACCGGATAGCCAAGAAAACATGTCTGTCGAGTAAAACTCGTCGAAGTAGTAGGCACTCGAGAAAATCAACTGTCTTTACTAGGTCCGTACCTCCAACTCGTTTTCTTCACAGTCCGCCAATTCACAACACTGCAATAGAGTCAAAACATAGCCTGATCTCGGCATATCGCCGTTTCTTCCGCATGATAAATACGTCTGCTATAGTCACCGTCGCTATAAAAACGAAGCGACTGCTGAACAGACACACACGTGAACGCAGTCGGAAGCTAGCAACTATTCAATGCCGTCTGATAATGCAAACGCGGTAACAGTAGCTTGGGTCTCCATCTAGACTTGCAAACAGACCACGGGTACCCAATATAGAAGACAAGGTACGGTCTTCTATATTAAGTACGCCTACTGGGTACGGTTTTCCTCTAACCTTTCCCCCCAAACGCTATCACTGGTGAATCCACACAGTGAGGCTCAACTTGCGTAAGCATCGCCGCCAGTGCGTCTTGCAGCCTCTCACAACGAACGCGACACTAGCACGCGACGACGCAAAGGCAGACGCAAATACAGCCTTGCAGCGACTCTCCTCGGACCAGCCCCAAGCGGCGTGTTTGCCGCTTGGGGGTGGTTGGGCATCCACTAATGATGACAACATGCGCAGGCCTTGTCTTTTAGGTGGTGTTGGCGAACATTGCTTCACTCTGCTCCGCTCGGGGAAAATGAAATGTGGCCTCAGTCCCGAGCTTGCCCCCAGCCTCATCGGAACCGCCAAGGGTTTAGCGGGCGACCGCTTCCCGCTCTCGGGTTCTACCCCAGCGCCTGCGAGTCCGGTTTTGGCTCGAATTGCCGCGTTGATTTCAGCAAACTGTGTTCGAAAGCTTGCGTCGGCCATTGCTCGTTTCAGAAGCTGCGTTCGCGTATGCATTTATTCAGGAGAGGCTTCGTTGCCATGGTGACGGTGACTATAGCCGACGGACATTATTGTTCGGAAAAGAACGGAAGTGGGCCGAGTTCAGGTACGCGTTCGGGCTCTTTGGTCAGGTATTCGTAAGGGGGGAAACCCTAATAAGTAAAGTTCGAAATTATGACGATTCAGGTGTCTGTATTTCTCCGGCCCCTAATACTTTACCGAGCTGTACAAAAGAAGCATGTTGTTAGCCCGCAATTCAGTTTAGGCTTTTTTCTTTAACGGCAAAGTGGGGTTAAGCTACAGAGGAGACAATATGTTAATGCTTACGTTTATGCTCTGTCCACTTCTTTCATTAGGAAGTCAATTCGATGCTGATGGACAGCTGCGAAACTGGTGGACCAAGCAAGCACAGAAAGAATTTTTTAGAAGAGCTCAATGCTTTATAGAACAGTACAGCAATGTTACAGTAAAGGAAGTGAACTTGACGGTAAGTGATGTTCCTAACATACGTTATCGTTGGATAAAATAATCGTGGATGTTCCTTCAACAACCGAAGTAGCGCATAACACCTGGTTGGGGTCGGTTCGGTCCCACTCTGCCGCCACGGTCTCACCGGACCGGGACCGGCAACTCCTCACGAGACGAAAATGGTCGGTCCTGGTTTGGAACCAGGACCGGATCGGACCGGACTAACTGTCGCCGTGGCATGATCCAACCGCCGAACGCTATAGCGAAAGGCCGCTCGACAAAGCTCTCCTCGGCGATTACGGCATCGGCGGGGCCCAGTCGTACGTTTATTCCGTTTGCGGAGATGTTCCCATTTACTCCGCGAGTGTGTTACCTACGCTAGTTAACGATTAGTTAACGCAGATTTAAAATGCTCTAAATCCGTGATGAAAGTAATTGAACCGAGAAATTGGTTCCGTTCTTGGGATGTACGAGGAAGAAAGGATGAAAGAAATGTAATTGCGCTAGCGCTTGCGATGCCAAACTTGTGTTGATGAACAAGACGAGAGAAAACTTAAATTGGGCGTACAAATGATTTGTTTCGTAGTATAGAATTATAACAGTACATTCTGTGAAATGAGGAGAGGCGTGAAATGTTCCGACGTAGAAATATTAGTGACACTAGGTGTGTAGTGGTAATTAGTGGGTATGAAACGAGCAGATCTGTTTTGATGGCTTCCAATGCATCAGTCAGGAAGGCCTTACAGGGATCCCAGATGGATGCGGCTTATTCTCATTTGGGTCGAATTAGGGTTGTGTACAAAGTTAACTTCAAAGAAACAGGTGCTAGTGAAAAATTTGTCCTAAGGTAACCTAACATGCTACTAGCATTGGACGCGATGTACTGAATGTGAGTTTTCCAGGAAAGGTTGCAATTTAAGTGCACGTCTAAATATTTGAGATGATGTAACAGCTTTTAAGTTCGCTTGCTTATAACTGTAATTAGGATTTTCATAATACTGACGGGACACGCGCATACATTTGCATTTGTTAGAATTAACGCTCATAGACCATAAGTCACACCACTGGACAATGTTGTTAATATCAGACTTGAGCACACAGTCGTCACTATGGTCAGTCATTCCCCGCTAAATCACAAAGTCATCAACAAGTAAACAGAGAGATTAGGGGTTGTGAAGTGAAAGATCGATAACATAAATTAAGAATAATAATGGTCCTAAGACAGGTCCTCGTGGAACACCGCGGAACCAACGGTAGCGAGAGACGAGCTCGAATTATTGAGAGTTACAAATTGAAAGCTGTTGGTTAAGAAAGATTGAATTTATGCAAGATTCTTAAAGTCTGTATTAAAAGGCCACTGAATAGACAAAACAATTTGATTGGGACACGCGTGACAAAAAAAAATTAACGCGAAAAACAATTTAGAGCAATATTGACGGCGCGAGAGGCGATTTAGTCGGTAGTCACTTCTTTCCACTTGTTTTCTCTATCGGCATTTTGGGCGCGTGGAGCAGAGGTGGATCGGCTTAAACATCACGTTGAGGTGGAGAGAATGTATGACCATCTCGTTGAGGTGGAAAGAGTGCATGACCATTCCGTGACGTCATGGACATCGCGCACTGAATTTGAAATAAATCTCGCGCCGTCGATATTACAAAAAAAATATTTTTTTCGCGTAAAATTAACTTCTTGACACGCGTGTCCCAATCACACTGTTTAAAAAAACTTTTTTAAACTACCTGGAAACAAAAAACTTTTTTTTTCTCTTTTGTTTTTTTAAAGCTTTGATAGTCTAAGAAGCAGAAGTTTATAATATACTTCATCGAAAGCTCTGGCGAAGTCCAAAAATATGTAGTCAGCCAGGCATTCTAGGTCTAATATTGAATTTAAGATCATGAGTGAGTGATAGAAGTTAAGTTTCACATGAAAATGTCTTTCGAAACAATGTTCGGATAGGTTAAAAAAGATGTTCCAAGAAATTTACAAGGTGAGAACATATTCTATGATCAGAAATTTTGCAGAGAACACTGGTAATAGAAATCACCCGATGATTGAGAGGGGCATGTTTGTCACCTGTTGTGTAAATGGGAACCACCTTTGCTACTTTCTACCATAAAGAGAGAACAGACTCTTGCATAGATTGTTCATACAATTTGGTTAGTATAATTGACAAATATAAGTAAGTAGTTTTTAAACTTAGAATTTATACAATCCACACCTGCAGAAGGTGACAACTTTAACCTATCAGAATGATGTTCAACCCCAGCACAATATGGCAGAGTGGTTTATAAGTAAAACCTCAGAACTACCCAGTACTGTGGATTCTTGGCTATCATCACGTGAGAAAGATTCAGCAAAATTTGTATTCAAAACATTATCACTCGCTTTCAACAACATACTAGTGCCACTGTCAGTTTTTAGCACGACGGAAGAATTCGATTTTTTAGTTATAATATTCCAAAACTGTTTGGGTTTGTTTATTAACATTTCTTGTAGTGTGCACGTACAAAAATTTAAACTTTGCATTGTAAATATCTTTTTTGCATGCCTCAGCGGCTGTGCGATATTTTGTGCGACGTTGTTTACATGTAAAGTTAGCAGCACTAAATAAACGTTTCTTTATTTGAGAGATATTTGAGGGCTCTATTAAATCATGGTGACGGTGGAATTCCCCAAAAAACTGTCCTTATGGCAATGTACAGGTTGGCTAGTGATTTGACTTTGTTCGGAAACCACTGCCAATTTTATTCAGCTAATCCGTGTGGGGACCTCACCACGAGATCATCTGGAAATGTTGCTTGCTAGTTCATTCTTAGTATTCTCAGAGTCAGCGTTGGTATGATCTCGAAATAGTTTTGTGCGAGTGGATGGTTTGGGCACTGCAGCTTTAACATTAAAATGCATAAAACAGTGATCCTAAGTCCTGGTAGATGTAAAATAGGTGAAACAAGATCGGGGTGGTTTGACATAACAAGGTCCAAAAGATTTGTTGATGATGGGGTAACTCTCGTAGGTTCAGTGACTAATTGCGTTAAGTTAAAATCTAAGCAAAGCTTAACAAAGTCATTACATTCGGATGAAGACGTGGTCGTAGATGAATTACTTCTTGTCCACGCAATTGAAGGATAATTAAAGTCACGTAAAGGAAATATCAGGGAAAACAGAAGTCTCGTAATTACGGAACTTAATGAGTCATGCAGAGCTATAATGAATGTGGATAAGCTAGAGGGTGATCTATAGCAAACTCCCGAAATCCACGAACAAAGCGTTAAGGCGCAAGCGAGCTGGTTAAGGTTTAACATAATTTAGACAAACCCCCGAGACAAAAGAGGAAAACGTGAAGGAGACAAAGCTTGCATCTTGTTGAATTAACGTGTTTTCTGTTGTCTTTCGTCTTTCCCCAGTCTCGGGGGTTTATCTTATATTATCCCAAATCGATTTGTTGCGGCTAGAACCAACACACACCCAAATTATTTCTAAACAGCAATCGTATTTACAAAAATATTTTACATGATTTGCTACTGCGATAAATACACCGCCACCACTCCTATCCTATCTGTCGTTTCTGTAGATATTATACTTTCTGAGTCTATCAAATAGTTCACAATCACATACCTTCGCACAAAGCCAAGTTTCTATTAAAATAACGTCACCTTGAATAAAATCGACAATTGAAAACAATTCACATCGTTTTTTTTTGTTTTGTTTTTAACAAAGCTTCTAGTATTAGTGAAAAGGACTGATACATTTGAGATGGGTAAAACACGAGCACTGCACTTCGCGGTATGTTATTTCGATCCTGACGCATGATATGGGTTACTAAAAGGAGGGGAAATATGTGTATCTGCAACCACTGATGCTGCAGTGGGACCATTTTCAAGAATCGTATCGATCACCAGATCGTAAATGAAGCATTTATTGTCAATGTACATTTTATTGTATCGAAGCTTGAAAACGGCATTTCTTACTTTCGCGAATTATATTAGCTTCTTACGTGCGTGACGCGCACTAAGCGAAAAATGTTCACTCATGCTAACACGACTAGATTTTAGCGATGACCTGGAGAGTACGATTTTGTCTTTTAGTTTAGTTAGTATAATGCAAACATTACCATAACAGGTATACACTTACTCTGACAGTAATCACCGATTTTGTGGGCACATATAATCGCTTCATTCGCTACTTGGAGCTTCAGTGATCACCTAAAGAAGTTCAATACCGTCTCGTCTCTTTGTGCCCGGGTTTCAGATAATGTATCAGCAATCCTGTAGAAAACTAAATTATGACGAGGAGAACGATCTTCTTTTCTTCCAGAAGTGTACGTTGATCCTAGTTAACGTTTTGAAGAACTTTGATCAAACTTCGTGTCACGCAAACCTCTTTGTTAAGCAGCGTTACGGCAGAGGTTTTATTTTGGACCTCAGCCAATCTCTCTTTAATATCAGTTATGGCGGTTTTTATTGACTATTGGCTTTGACTTGATTATGTGACGTCACTATTTTTAACTGAGTTTCAGCCACTGATCTCTACGACAATTGCTGGATTGCGTTTGCCCGCTCTGCGAATGCGGCCACTGGCGGCCATCTTTTTGGTAGAGTTATATCATCTCTAGCCAAGGTACAGCTGCTGCAGCCACTATCATCCATCCATGGCAGACAGCGTTGTGGCAGTTGTGGTGGCAGGCTGCCATCAAAATAGCGTGGGTGATATTTCGGGCTTGATTGAAATTGTTTGACGAAACATATTTTTGAAACTCGGCGTGAACGGTAGCCCGATCTTTGAGGACCCGGTGAAAGTTTCACAAAATCGCAGCACCGGGGAAAAGCAGCACAGCACGCATCGAAAGTCGCATCGAAAGCAGACGTCGGTACGGCGTCTGCTTTCGATGCGAGCTGCGCTGCTTTCCCCGGTGCTGCGCTTTCGTAGAACTTTCGCCGGATCCTTAAAGATGAGGCTACCGTTCACGCCGGGTTTCAAGAATCTGCTTCGTCGAACAACTTCAATCAAGCACGAAATATCACCCACGGTACAGTGTACTAGATCCACGGCTATCTTATGGCAGCCTGCCGCCATTGCGCTGTGCGCCATATTACTATGATGGCTAGAGATAATATAACTCTTCCAAAAGATGGAAGAGACTCAACGTCACCCAAAAAGAGACTCAACGTCACCCAAAACCATAAGAAGGAGGCCCACCATAGAACACAGTCACACATAGTTTTACAAAGCACTTGTGAGCACAGAAACACCAGTAAACACAAATTGCTTTTTTTTTGCGCTAACGCGAGACTTGAAAAAACCTGAACGAACAAGAAGGCGCAATGAGTGGTCTGCATGGCCTGGCAGATCCCGTGCTCACTCAAGGCTAGACAGTGATGACAGCCGTATATAAGGGCGTCCGCAGAAGGTACCATCGAAGCCGCTGATGTTGCCGTTGACGGCGCTCCAGTTGTTTCAGGGGAATTTTTCAGTAGTAGGTTTACCGGTAGATAAGTCGTGTCACCTCGGTGTCGATACGCCTCATCGTGAAGATTGAAGTGATTGTGATCCGAAGTTGTACTGTAAGCACCGGGAAGAGGGACGAGGGCCGTAGACTAGAGGTAAGCAGAAACCTGAACGAACAAGAGGACGCAATGAGTGGTCTGCATGGTCCGGCAGATCTCGTGCTCACTGATATCAAAGCATTCGCATCGTTAAATTATATTCCGTATTAAACAAAGGAAAGTACAAACAAAATGACTGTAGCTTGTAAGTTTGTGTTGCCAAATGGTAAAGTTCGCCATGCGATTTCAGAAATATGAAATGTTTGAGCAATTAGTGCCTTAGGACAGTAAACTACAACAGCGAACGGAATCTGGTGAGACTGAGGACAAATGCCTCGTTACTCCAAGGTAATAAAACTCTACCTGCGCCGCACTAAACTATCGCTTTGTGGCAAAAGCCACAGCCTGATTCAAGTAGAGGCGTGTGGCCACTAATTTAAGAAACTATATGACAAAAATTACTTAAACAAACAAATTCACGAGAAGGTACGCATGGTAATATAATTTTGTAATACCGCACATGTTTTAAGCACAGGAAAGATATTAGTGCCTTAAGGCAGATCGGGTGTGCCTTGTACTTCAATTGCCAGAATACACAGGCTAGGAGGAAATGGCACCAAAATACCAGTTATCATATATGTACTTTCAAGACTTCACCGAGAAACAGTCAGTCCTCAAAAACACGAAAAAGTTAAAACGTGTTCAATCAGAATGACTATTCACAAAGCATGCAACATAAAAAGGAAAACGTTGTGGGCGAGTGCTAAGCACGATAAGGTTATGGTAAGATGGTCGTTCTGGTTCGCGATAAGCTCCGAATTAAGGATGACTCGTATATCTGGGACGAGGCTGCAGATGAGTGCGTACTGCTTTCCTCTGCGCCACCAGCTCAGTCTAAAGATTGCCGGGCAGTTCCACAAGCTGTAAACAAACAATTGCGTTTTGTAAATGTCAAGGCTCGTAGCATTAGTAACAAAAGTAGATAAGCTTGAGCTCATCACAAAAACCTGGCTTACCGGTGAAATTAACAATATTGAAGTAATCCCGTCATCGCACAAACTATTTAGAAGAGGTCGTTCATCACGGGGGAGAGGTGGTGCAATAGTGCTCAAATCAACAATTGACACTGTTTTACTAGATCAGATTGATGATCACGAAAGTTTATTCCTTAGAGTGAACTTTTGCAGTACCAGTGTCATTTTGCGTGCTGTGTATAGGCCCCCAAGTTCACCCTTTGACTTTTTACTAAGGTTGTATGACCATTTACTACGATTTCAAAATAACAATGTTATCCTCTCTGGCGACTTTAATCTCCCAGAAATTAATTGGATGAGTTTCCCATGTGCATCCACTGAAATTGCTACAGTCATTTGTGACATAATGTTTGCATGTGATTTATCACGGATTGTAACAGAGTTTACACGTGTCCAAGGCTCAAGTTGTTCGCTTTTAGACCTAAGTTTTGTAACCAGTGCGTTTTCTAACTGCCATCCCGTACGAAAATGTAAGCGGAGCGGTTCCAGTTTGGATCCGCGTGGAGTCACGCGGTTCCAAACTTGTGGACACTTCAGATCCGCGCGGATCCGATCAGGTACCGCGGGGTTCTGGGTGAAACCAGTCGGTTCTAGTGAGACTCAACGCACTAAAACAGCACGGCGATGGGTGGATCCGATTTGATCCCGTTGGTTCCAGTAGGGTCTGCTCCCAGCCAGCGGGCACGCAATATCTAGTTTCGGTTTCTCGTTGCAACTGCTAGATGGCGCAAGTCGTTCCCCTCCGCGTGACGTCACCACACCGCACCCCAATCCTCGTCAGTCAGCCGTTAGTTGCGTTGGTCGTTGGTTGCGTCGCCGTGCAAGTTTGAGTTGTTCGGGTGTTGGGCTCGGCTAATAAGCCGTCATGCAACCAAAAACTACGATGGTGGTGAGGCCTCCGGGATATCTGTTCGTGAACGCCGTTCTTCCAAGCTCAATTTTCGGTACGACACCACCGAAAGAAATGAAACAGGAAGGTGAAGTGGAACTCTCACCCCGAACCCTCGCTAACCAAGTCGGTGGGTTTCGTTTGTTGTTCGAGGTGCTATTTTTGCGGTGAGTGTGTCGTGTCTGTGGTCAAGAAGGCATCGCTGTTCTTCGGGTTCGACGAAAGAAAAGTTTTACTGGGCAAGAATCCTCGCTGATGGTTCCGTTGTGTGTGTGCTTTCTCCGTTCATCCCTGCGTGCTTTCCGTTCTTAGATGTGCAAGTGACCGCTATTTTTTTAAGCCGAAGTTCTGTAATTTTGTCAATTGAATATGAAAGGTGCGACGTCATCTGTTTACGTAATGTGAGCCCATATTTTGTCTTTTTATCGTTCACATTTTAAGACGTACGGTGATTGTACTATCGCGAGAAAAGTTAACAGCATCACGGGAACGTGCGTTGTTTTTTTTTCGAGGAGTGCTTGCCTGGTGACTTGCAATGGAACTAGAGCTGATGTGCGCCCGTCCGTCTGGAGCGCACAGGAAAGGGGGGGGGGGGGGGTGGAGCCCGTCAACGCAAGCGAAACGCCGTTGCCATCTCCCTGCGTGCTAGCGTTGTTTGGGTGAGAGAGATGATTCCGCAAAAAAAAAAAGAAACAGGATAACTGAGCAATACATATCTTCTTTTGGCAACGTTCGGCGGCGCTCCTTGTTTTTTAGTCCTTTTTCGTTGTTGTTTTGTTTACTTTTTTTGTCAACCCGCGCTATGCTGCCTTTTCACCTTCGGTCGGCGCGCAGCGGACCTACGGGCCATCCCAGCCAACCCAAAATTGAGAGTGTCGCTCCTCTCAATGGGAAGGTCACGTGATACTCTCCCGGCGGCGCTGGGGGCCCGCAGCTTCCGCTGCTCTCTGACTCGGTTTCGCGCTTGCGTTCACGCCCCCGCCCCCCCCCCCCCCCACCCCGGTGCGCTTTGCATGAGCTGGCCCTGACGTCAGCTATTTCGCAAGTCACCAGCCAAGCGCTCCTTGAAAACTAACGCAAGCTCCCGTGATGATATTAACTCTTTTCGCGATAGTACATATACTGCTCGAGAGATACCAGCTGAATCACTGATTACTGATGCTTTTCTGAGGATTGCTATGCCCCACATACCTCTGGCAGGAGGAGGGTGGTGCAGAGCTCGTGGTCGTTTATCATTGCATGGCTTAATTACTTTGTTTGTGTTGGCAATTTTTTGTGGGATGATGCTTCATCGTATGCCGGGTTGTGCTCACGCCCTGATTCTGTTTTGCTGACAAGTTAATAAATGGCTGTTTATAAACATAACCAGAAGCCAAAGGTCTACGAGCTTGCACCACTAGCAACTGTAAAATATGTAGGTGATATGTGCATTCAAATTGCTTTTGCAAAACCATTACAATAGTTGCTTTTCTTGACATAATTTTGTTAAGATATTGCAGCACAGCTTGATACCAAAGGATCGCTTAATCGTGCGCCGGTGCTCACCCGGCGAGGCACTGAGGCCATATGTTTGACTCGGATTTCGCGCGACACCATTAGCCGTTACAAGCGAGAGATCGTCGCGTTTGATTCCGCCTTGGCAGAATCGCATCACAGCACCCGTCAAAGCCAGTCGCTCGCGCTTGTAGCCACTGCGGTTAGTCCATGACCGCGTTAAAAAAATTGTGCCCGGACGAGAGCGTGAGCGAGCGAAATTTGCGAGATAGAATTAGCACTACTATCGTGTCCGCGCAACGTTTTCCACAGCGGCAGAGGGCCGCGGTACCCTAATCAATCGCCGGGTCTCGGAGGAAGTACATCCTACCGGCATGCCGGAGCCGAGGGGCTCTGCTAGAGTGTAGCACGGCGGAGACACTAGAATTTACTGGAACCAGGCAGTTCCGACTGGGTTTGAAATTGTGGAACCAGTTTGTATCCCGTCTGGAACTGCATTCAGACGGGATACAAACTGGTGTCCCAATTTCAGATCCAGGCGGAACCAGATTTTTCATTCCGGCCTGTATCAGACATTTTTGTACGGGATGCAAGTCTTGAAGTTACTATACTTTTGCTGCTCTTTGGTAGGTCTTCCAGCCAATAAAAGACGCACAGTGACGACTGTCAAAGATTTCAGTCGCGCTGATGATCACAGTGTTCTTGAATATTTAGATTCGACATTTGCTGACTTTCAAATGAATGATTCCGATGTATCTGTTCTGTGGCGAAGATTTAAGGTTTTGTGCGCATTTTGCTTAGACAACTTCAATCCTAATAGACAAAGGTGTTCAAAATTAACCAATCCATGGATCGATTAAAACGTCATTCATCTAAAACGTAGACTAAAAAAAATTAGAAAAAAATGTAATCACGAAAGAGCCCTTGAGTTACAGGCTGAGTTAACCAGCAGAGTTTCACAGGCTAGAGAAAGCTACTTTGTAAATGATTTGTCAACTTTTCTGACGGATGACCCTGAAAGGTTTTGAGGTACTTGACCAACAAGAATAATCCTGTTGAAAAGAATATAATAAATGGCAATCTTGTTTCAGATAAAAAAATAATTGCTCAGCATTTCAACTTTTATTTTCAGTCAGTTTTTGGAGAAAAAGACGAGTATGAATGTCGCGCTTCTTCGTCACCCATGACTGCTGATTTTATTTCCTGTCAACGTGTTTTGTCAATGCTGTTAAATCTAAAAACAAAGTCTGGCGTAGGCCCCACGAAGATTCCAGATAATTTTCTTCGACGGTACGCAGAGTCACTGGCACGTCTTTTTGACAACAATATTTCAGACTTCGTTTGTCAACAGTGTGCTTCCGAATGACTGGCGCTTAGTACGTGCCGTCCCTGTATTCAAGAAAGGAGAACCATTATCGCTGCAAAAACCTATCGTCCCATTTTTCTCACATGTACATACACCCGCAGGCGATATGAAGGTGAACCAAGGTATATGTATAGATGGTAGCGAAGCTTCCATAGAAGCCCATAGGCGCAAAGATGGCGGCTCATGGGGCGCAGCGCCATCTGTGAGATGCGCGGCATTGTCATTAGTCATGCTCGCCTGTGACGTCCAGGAAGCCACGCTTTATTAAAAATAAACACAAAATGACGCAATTTCCGCATGATTGTGACGTCACGATTGTTTTTGGCGCGACATTTAAGGAAGTTTCGCCGGTGGCATGAAATAGAAATGCTTTTTTCAGATGTTCTACATACCGGTGAAAGTACCGTCCTTCACACCTTGCTTCACACGTCATAGCCTTAATTGTTTGTATCAATCACTCCCATGTAATCCCTCTTGCAAAAGAACCAGTTTTTTTTTCTCAGTTCTGGGAACCACCAATAAGTTACTGCCCCTTTCAACTAAGCAGGGTAACCTTGGTGTCACAGCGGCGTTGGCACGCCTATGAAGGCATACTTATTATTGTAACTATGGCTCATTTGCCAAGAAAGACAAAATGGCACAAGCTTTGTTTACATAGCTTACACAGTTTAATATATACGAACTTAGAAGACCACCACAGGACACTTAAAGATAGAGATATGGTGTTGAAAACATAGTGAAAGGAGGTTTGGACAACTCTATGCACGCACTTAATAACCTTGCTCAATACTTTCAACAGGAGGCACGTTTTCGCATTTATCTGGCACTGTTCACGTTGAGAGCTCGTAACTAGATTTAACCATATCAATCACAGGTGGAAGTGCACGGCCATGCATGTCTTTCGCATTTGAATGTCCACATGAATTAATGCTTGAAGATATTGAAAATTAAGACCTTTCGTTATAGTACATGCTCTCGCCACAAACATATTGTGCTCCACAGCTTGACTGTCTAAGTGAGCAGCTAGTACGCAAGAAACTGCCACAAATGGACAGGAAAAAAAAAAGCATTAGAAAAGGGTTATCAATTTGCTCTGTTGCAAATTGTTAGCACCATACTAACTCACTGATTTACCTTTCATCGCAGTTTGATCTGCTTTTGTATACCTCAGACAACCAAACATTAATCCAGGTTTATATTTCAAGTCGTCACACTGCACAAGTACACATCGAAACCAACGCTTGTTCTCACACACTCATCAATCATGCACAGGGTTACACAAGGTGTGTAGGGTGTCTACCAACCTGGAAAACCTAAAATTCTCAACTAATTCGGATTATAATGAAAGGACAGGGTAATATCAAGGAAACCATAAAAAAGTTTCAAGTCAGTAAGAATGATAAGTGAAAGTGCAACGGCAGCGTGCAACGAAGCCCGATGATCGCACCTTGGCGCCGCTGCACTGAATAACGTCGCCCGACACGTCGCTAGGCAGCACAGGCCACTAAGTACTCCCTGAACCGAAGTAACAGCCAACATTTTATCGAAATAGTCAGGAAAACTTTCGGAAAATTTGGAATAAGTGATTTCGTAGACACTCTGTCCAATCATTCAAGTGAACGACGTTATCTAGCACTATACAGCGACGGTTAAATAAATCTAGCATATTTTAAATAAACAAAAACAGTTTCCATGCTGCGACACTGAAATTTTTATATTGATCCATGGAAAACTCAAGTTCATCTAGCTGAACCTATACAATGATTGCAGTCTCTGAGCATGCGAAACGGACTTTTGCACTTAATTTAAAGTATACTATATTCATTTGGTCATTTCTGTAGACAGTCTCGGCAGGGCATGTGATAATTTAGAGTATTGTACTCGCACAATCTGGTATGCTAGCACGAGCATTGAATGCAACAGTATAAGGATAACTAAAGGCGATTCCTGTGGGCATAACGCAAGTGTTGTCTCATCTGCACAGCCTCTGGTCTTGTTGCTTGTTTTTGCGTCTCACAGCTGCATCAAGGAGCTCAGTATTATTTTTACGGGCAAACCAATGAAGTCGAACCCTTGCAAACAAAGCAAATAAATCATTATAGACATCCTCACTGCAGAGAGTCACCAGCTTTTCGACCTTCTCATGAAGAGTGATGCACAACGCCTTCCCAACGCCTTCTTTTAAATCCAGACTGTCAACTGACACCACATGAACCTTCTCGCAATGCTTGAACGAAAGAAACAAAGCAAGGTGAAGGGACTGAAAGGCTTCCAAAGTCTCCTTCAGCCGTTTTTTTCACACTCAAATACAACAACACTTGGCGAACAGAAGAAGTGGCATTCTTGATTTGCCATTCACATTGCTGATTCACGTTTTGACATGTATGGAACTTGACAAAGCTTGTTACCAGCCATCCAGCAAAGTACCATGTTGTTAAGTGATAATAAAGAGGGATAACCACAGGATGTGAGGTCAGCTGCACATTGTGGACGGGAGCTTCCTAGACTAAGTGAAGATGAGGGATCTGAGAGACCAACAGGGAGAGCCGCTAAAAGAGTTGCCATGTCCTCTTCGCAGTTGCTCTTGTCGGACAGTTTAAACAAGTTGCTAACTAGGAGATGCCTAAAGGCTGCCTGAAACTGCCGGCAAGAGGAACTGGTGTTCGCACCAGACTTTGACCTTATCACGGAGAATGTGTTTTCAAGTGCATCTTGGTTGAGATGGCGAGTCAGAAGGTATCTGAAACCGTACCTAGATGTGAGGTGCTCACAAATCAGCATCACAGACCAACCAGAAACCGCGAATGCAAGCAGGCTGCCGTGGGCACCCAAGAACGTTAAGGCTTTCGAACATGAGAAGGCATTCCCTTAGAAACTCTTTGTGAACAGAGCCTTCGTGCATTGCAGACACTTATGCACTCTTCCCGCGTTGCTGAGAGTTGTTCAAGCTATCAAAAAGGCCGATTCATTTTTTCACTGAACCGGGCCATGTGGATAGCTTCAACTAGCAGTTGCTGAAAAGTTACCATGGCAAACATTGCAGCAGCACAGTGATTACTGAATATTTGTGCTCCTAGCTTTACTGACATCTTGGAGGCAAAAGTCAAATTAAAATGCTTTTCACTGAGCCTGGGAACAGATCGGATTTCAAGCTGTGTCTTTTTCGTAGGCTTCCCTGAGGAAAGAGCATTTTAACATGTGGTCCCCAACTTGAAAATTGTACTTGAAAAACATATTTCGCAAGCACTTCAGCAGATGCGGGACATTAAATAGAAAAAAAAGTGGCTTCTCATTCACAGTTATGTAGGGCTTCTCAGGGGTAACAAGGCCATTAAAAAGAGTAACATTTTGATTTCCTTGGTTACATACGACCGCTACTGGTTCCGACCGGCTTCCACAAGCAAATTGTGGCACTGGAAACGGAGGTCTCGCAAAATGTTGGCAGGTGTTCCTTCTTGAGCAAAAAAAAGCGAAGTGGCTGCTTCCATGGTTTGCTAATGCCTTTAGCCATAAAGAGAAGAGCCTTGTTTGCGAGGTTGTGGTCTCTTCCAGTGCTACTTTCTTCGAGGCCTTCAAACCTGTCCACAGAGGGGTTGTACGAGGGCTCTTTCGTGACGTGCATCTCGTCAAAGACAATGATACATGGCTTGTCTTCTGGTGAAAAGGAAGCTGCACGTCTTTTGACAAGTTCGAAATCTTCTGGGTAAAAAACAACCCTCAGGGGAACACGCTGAAGCCAAAGCTGTAACGACCTAACGGATGGGAGCCTCAACAATTGCCTACAGTAACGGAAACCCTCAGGGCTGTGGAAGTACAAGCCCAAGGCAAAGGCTTTGTTCTGGCTGCACCACCGCCTGCCGAACCTGCTTGCATTGCTCATCTTCAGCTGATCTTCAACAAGGGCAGCAACGGCTGGAGACACAAGGCTAGCGTACACTTTCAACTATCTCAGTGACAGTCAGCATATAACGCCGTCGCTGCAGTCGTTGCTGGAGTCACTTGTGCTTCCGAAGCTGTCGAAGTTTGGCCCTCAATACGTCCATCTTCCCCTTGCTTCCGGTACGGGTGGCACTGGACCCTACAAGTGGAAAGCAAAATCAATTATGAAACGCTTCGAGAAACAATGAAAGGAGCAATGCACCTTCACTGTAGAAAATGTGGAAGTACAAGTAAGCTTTGTGCATCATGACGTTGGTGAGAAACTGCAGAAGTCACAGTCATTGAAGCATCATAATCGGTAGGGGAAGGTTCGGGCGCCCACACATCGTTTTCTCCGGAAGGAATACCATGTCCATCCATCGCGTATGTGTGATCCACTACAAAAACAAAATAAAGAAAACAAAGTGGCAGAGTGGTTGCGAAAATCTGAATTAGCTATAGCTGGTCAAGTACTACGCCACAAAGTAATCTTCAAAGACTGTCTTAAACAATGCACACTATCAAAATTTGCCATGAACTCTGATGGGAGGGCTAGTTTTTGCGCTACAGGTCAGAGCAGTGAGACTGCTCCCCACATCTGCAAAGCAATGACGAGGCAAATAAAAATCTGTCTAAAATATTAGTCACTGAATTGTTTCAGGATGTTCCTGCGGCATGTGACAAGCTAGATTAAAAACATGGTCATGCATGTTTTGCATGTTTCCCAAGAAAGCAGAACTACTGGGAACACACTCTATCATAGAAAGGATGGCTACTACGCGACAGTCCGAAATATATAAGAAACATGGCCTGCAACACTCTTCCGCCAATATGCAATTGCTTTTACCTTGTTCCGTAGTGCGGTGCGTGTGACACCGTGATGATATGGGCGCACCGATGCTACTGCTGCTGGCCGGTGTGGGCTCGCCCTCGCTGATTGGCCAGGGCTGCTGCTCTGGACGACATCTCCGGCACCTATGCAAAGTTAAGCACACACGTTAAGTACACTGAAACAGTTCCTTGTATCTGCATCTGAAATACCTTCTGAATAAGCTTATGTTCTCAGTAATAATGAAAACAATAATTTGTGCTCACCTGCAGTGGTCAAATATGCTGGTATTGCATCACGACTCAGCCTTCCTCGATACAGAAACGCAGAGGGCTTGAAGTGCCTGGAGCATACCACCTGTTCCCGCAGCTGCTGTGGTGTCTTGTTCTGTAGGCTTGCGTTCCGGCAGAACTGAACCCAGACTCTCCGCCTGAGAGTGAAGCAGTGTATTACTTTACATACCCTGGGCTAAAGTGAACAGGCCAAAATGCCTTCAGTGGACATTTTTGAAAGAAACAAGATTAAACAATAATGTTAGCGATAAACTGGTGACATCATTGTACCTGGTCTCCCGTCTGGGTCCAGCAAACGCCATGAGCGCGTAACACACCTCTGTGCCCGTGAGGTTAGATAGGATCACAACGCAGAAGATTACATTACGAGATTCCCGAGCACATTCACAGCAGCTAGACCTGATAGTTGCCAGCATGTTAGAAGGGCGACACCAACCACGTTTCAAACAGAAAGGATGTTTTAGTGTTATTCACACCATAATATGAAAGTCGATTAAAACTGAAATGTTCAGTCATTGCTTCTTATTAGGTTTTCGTGGTCACACAGCCGTTCAGCATAGGCCACGCAAATCCGCCACTAATATCTGAGATTAGTTTTGTCTCGCGCAGCTTGGAACAAAGACTGGGCCCAAAAACGTTCAATCAACGGGTGACTATTATTAAATGAGCATGCATGAGGGCCCATAGAAGAGGTAAAGAGCTTACCAGACATCACCGAACAACGGACATCAGGACATCAAACATAGTTGCAGCGGACACAGCTTCTACGAGTTTCACCTTGCAGAGCCCGCAGGAAAACGATGAAGGCTGATGCCAGCGATGCAGTCATCACTTGGGCATCGCGCTACCAAGCAGCGTCTCTTTACAAGCGGCAGGCTCATCGTCCCGACGAACGGAGCCTTGAACGCGCCCGGCGGGCGCTCGACGACAAAACCCGCAGAACGGCGCAATAGACTTTAACCAGTACAAACCGTTCTGCACTTGGATACGTGGGAAAACGTAAGACCACGAATCGTTAAACGATTGCAAAGTGAAAGTTTGACGGGAGCTACAGAAATGCAGGCACACCTTGGGCACACTGGCAAAATGCAAACAATGCAAACACGAGGCGTATCAGGACTGCTTCTGCCGACGGCGTAAACACCCGTAATTGCGACGTTGTAGAGGTCGCAACGAGTGTGCACAACATAATACATATTAAACACTAACTAAAAATTTACCCAATTGAACATGCTTAAACTAAGTTAATATGAATAAATGATACTTTCATTTAAAGTAAACTACATTAAACACCGAAAATGTGTCTAATATTTTATCAGCTTAGTGTTTCTTCGCGCAAAACACAGTCGCGCTGCGGTAGCGCGGCCTCCAGGGTGATGACGCTGATGGTTGGTTTTGGGCCGCTTTTTTGCTCCACTTTCGCGACCCATATGAATTGACCCCGTAAGTGATGACGTCACAGCATGGCGTCTGGGTCCAAACAAACCGTTGCTAGGGACGTTGCTATGGACCAACGCATGGGGACTCCACATGAGGCTAAATTTTTGCTTACAAGAAAGTAAATAATTTTTTGTAAGCAACCTAGCTTTTTGATATCTAATTATTAGGATGTTATTGTCGTCTCAGTGTCATATTGCAACAATGAAAGCCATTTTGGAAGTATTACACTCCGCTTTGCATTGGTAGCAGACGACACGATAGATTTGCTGGCCTCTGTTGCATCGGGCTTTCTATTGCGACAAAAACAAGTGCATCGCCATGGCAGTAGAGGCCTCCGCAATGTATGTTTGTTTTTTTGTGAAAAACCAAGTTTAATTGAAAGGGGTGAAAACGCCGTAAAGTCAAACCACGTCATGCAAATCCGTTACGACGACGACCTTAAGTGCATTACCGACGTAGTGCAGGCCAGCATGCGAAACAGATCGTGCGCCGTCGAGGTAAGTCGTTTATTATTATTATTATTATTGAGGTTGTCAGGTTATTAAAGAATTGCATGTCTACCGCGATTTCGCACTATACTTCGTCTCACCCTAGCATGGACTAACCGCGAAGGCTGTGCTAGCGCGAGCGGCCAGCCTTGACTGCCTTGACTAGAGCACTTGCTGCGCGAGCGCTCGTGCAGCCGCCGCGGCTTCATTCAAAGCGACTAGCTCGCGGTGTTAGCACGCGCGGCTAACAATAGTCCATACTAAGGTGAGACGAAGTATAGTTTGCTTTTTTTTCTTGGCATACATCAAATTGCGTGGATGTGATCTTTTGGTGAAGATCACCATCGAACCCGCGGTGCGAGTACAATCTGTAAAATGCATCGTAATTTTAATAACCATAGACTAGAAGGCCCCTTTTTAGTGTTGTTAATTTAATTTTAGAAGGCCAATTTTTATTGTGTTAATCATTAATTTACGTTGGAACCGCGAAGCTAGTTCAATGTAAAATACATTGTGGTTATAAGAACTTCAGACAACTTAGAAGACCCCTATTTTAATGGTTTCATCTATCAAATTAAGAAAATAACATATAAATACATTTAAAAAATTTAATAGACCATTTGCTGTATTACCCAAGCATCAAGGAGAATGCAGGGATTGGTGTTCCACGCGCCACACGCGCACGTCTTCCCCGTATAAAATATTCGAAGTAAATAACCAAAATAAAGCGTTGACGAACGCGCGTGAAAGATACAATTTGTTTTAGGTTTTTGCTTTGGAAAATTTACTACTGCTGAGGCCAGCACGTGCGGCGCGTGGAACACCAATCCCTGCATTCTCCTTGATGCTTGGGTAATATAGCAATAGGTCTATTGGGATATAGCTATATGTCGCTGTCAAGAAAGAATGGCTTCAAAAAAGCATGCTCGTGAAGCTGAGTAAGAGTTTGCAAACAGGAAATTCTGATGACAGGTACGTAGAGCTGAACTAGAGGATTTTATAAAAAAATCTTTTTCTTCAGGTTGAAATGACGAACCCCAAGACTGTGGCCAGGGCCACCTGCAACTGCCCTCGAGGTTCCCTTCGATGCCATCACATGGCAGCTCTCCTCCTCTTTGCTCACAAAAATATTTCCTGCACAGATCGAGCTTGCACATGGACCATGAAAACGACTTCAAAGGACAGGCAGGTTGGACCAGTCGAGACTCTGATTCCGAGTCCATCTACTTCCGCTTCACTGATCCGGCCCGTTAGTGAGGAGGACAAAGACTGGATTAGGAGTCGCCTGGACGCTCTTGGGGCCACAGTTGGCTACACATGGCTGTTGTCCAGAGAGCCAGACATTCCCATTCATGTCACTATTGAGGACCTAATATTTAGTGATGAATACACCCAGGCAGCCGACCGAACCGCCTATCTGGTTGAGAAAGCCGCAAAGTCACGTGAAGAGATCCAGCAGCTGGCAGAGTCTACAACTGGACAACGCACTAATCCGCTGTGGCAAGTGGAGAGGAAGCTACGCCTGACCGCGAGTAACTTTGGAAAAGTCCTCAGGGCGTGTGAGAACGACAGATTTCCTCCTTCACTCTTTCTTCACCTACTTGGCGAATACTCACTGGAAGGTGTAAAAGCTGTCCAGTGGGGCATCATCCACGAACCAGATGCTATCAAGGCATTTAGTGAAGCCACCAACCTGCCGCCAACGCCAACAGGGCTCTGGCTGCACGAGTCGGGCCTGTTAGGTGCATCACCAGATGGTCTTGTTGGAGACGAGGCTGTTCTTGAAGTTAAATGCCCATGGAAATTTCGTGAGGGGTCGTTGCTATGCCACTTGAAGGAAGCCAAGGACTACAGCCTACATTATGATGGCAGCAGCATGTTTGTGAACAAAGGCCATGACCACTACCACCAACTCCAAGCTCAGATGTATTTTGCGAAGCGAGCTAAGGGGTACCTCACGATCTGGAACCCAAAAGGCAGTGTCACTGTTGGCATTAAGAAGGATGCAGAGTGGGCAGCTAATCTCGACATTCTACTGCGCTTTTATCATGACACTTTTATTCCACACTTGTTTACGTACTAGCAATATGTAGATCATGATTAAAGTAATCATGATTCTTGTCTCACGGTTACTTTAGTCATGATAGCTGACCAGCTTGCATGTACTTTCATCAGTGTAATTGGGAGGTACTGTAAGTACACTGTACTTAAAGTACTACTTCAAGTAGGTTTAGGAAACTTGTACTTTACCTGAAGTACATTCTCTGAGCATGCAGTACTTTACTTAAAGTACATTGTATTTATAGTACTTTACTTCAAATACATTGCAGCAAGTGTACTTACTACTTTACTTGAAGTACATCACGTCTCATTTACTATGTACTTTACTTGAAATACTTTTTAGATGTACCTTACCCAACACTGACTTTCAAGCTCATCTTACGTATGTCACTCAACTCGAACACAAAGGCATTTACAGGTGCTGCTCTTCATCATCACAGATTCGGTCATTTGTTTACTACTTCTCATGTTAGGAGCATCTTTTTGCCATGAATTGATACAAAACATGTTTACTAGTATTGCTACAGAGGGGAACTATGCACATGCTAGTGTATTTTCAGGCGCACATTCACAACTCAGGCAGTCTAAACATGATGTTACATGATATTGCATTTTCTCGTTCTCGCATTAAGCAAAAATATACAAGCCATTGTTCATTTGTTTATGCCAACTATGTCATGCTCTGTGCAGTTTGTTGTCTATAATTATTCATACAAAATAAAAGAAACTGAAAATGATCAGTTCAATTTAACGAATCTTGTCGTTTCTACACGAGAGACATGGCTGCATTCATTTCGCACTACTACAGATCAAGAGACATCATTCCTTGACTGAAGACGAAGGAAGATGCCGAGCCAAGCTGTTAACCATTACTGCAGCCACACATATATTTAGTTTTTGTTTCTGAAATATATGACTACAGTATTTTCTTATACTGCGTCTTTCAAACAGTTACATCTGTAACCTGTCAAGCTTTCATTGTGAACTATTTAGTGTGCCTCGATAATCTCGCACTGTATTTTATACTTAGTTTTTTTTTTTCTACACAGCTCTCTTCATCAGTGAGCTGAATGCAACGTTAAATAGGTAGGAACTGGAGCAAATAGTACTCACTGGCATATATTTATAGGAATTCATTTGGAAATATTTATTGAAATATACCTCACAGATACAGGGGCTTCCAGTACCACACTTGAATTCTCAAACATCTTTTAAAATAGCAGAAACCCCCAATCAACCTTCAATGAGAACAGAGAAGCCATACTCAGCATTATTATAATTAAGAGACTTCCAGATCTTGTTAGCTACAATGTAACCTAGTGAGAAAGCTTATATTCTAAGGCACAAATGCATGGCTCAGTCATGTCTAAACTGCCTATACACCTCTCTTAGGGTAAAGACAGCCAAGAAACTTTCGTTTTTTGGTTAAAAAATCCTCATGCATTCAGTATTTGAGTAAGGAAATTAGGGGAAAGTATGGATGGCAACCGAAATTACACCAAGTTACCCGGGTCTCATTTATTGTAGAACATCCATGGCCTCTCAGACTAGTGTGTTTGAAATATAGTTTAATAATCAAAAGTTCATCCAACAAAAAAAGTGCACATAACAACATGTAATGAAACATGTCATGCAAGTTTGGTTGGTGTCCAGAATTACTTTCCTTGTTTCTTAATAACGCAAAACTCTAAAAAGAAACACCTGCCTTTAGTAGGAATACAAGGGTGACTTCCACTTGCAATGACACATACATTTTTAACCAGTGCGAGAATTAAACACATAACAAGGGCCAAACTAGTGAAATGCTGCTGCAGCCGCAATATATTTACAAGCTGGGTTGCTAAAAGACACTTTTCGACATATAGAACAATAGGTGCATGAAAACTGTAAGCTAAGGAGAGGTTTCTGTGTGTTTGGCCTAGAACAGTCTAAACTCGTTGTAATTCAGGCCTTGATGGTGAACAACACTTTGGTACGTTGTAAAAAGGGTGCGTATTATGCAGATTCAAGGTTGAATCACCGGCAGATAGGAAAACCAGCCAAACCTGAGAAATAAGTATACAAATGTCTGATGCAACCAGATTTCTTTTAATGAGTTTATAGTTGATGTGCACGCTTTACCTGGGAGTAGCTTACCAGTTAGGGGTATGAAAATCTGCATATTTTCTAATGAGGGGTCAAATATCGCCCTATTCGATTCAGCGTCTGAAGAATCTGAATCAAATAAACGTTTTCTAAAGTTCTCGAATATTTTTCGAATAATTTGTGAAGATTCGGTACCACTCTAAATGATTCATGCCACAAATTTTTCTTCACAGGCCTTTGCCACACACCTATACAGGATGATCGTGAGCAGTACCGGTTAATATTCGTGTGGGGTCACTCTACCTGTCTTCTACTACGCATACTGTTAACTGCACACTTTTTCATGAAACCAATCTCGCATGCTTTGAATTATAAATCTTCAACTGCTTCTATCCCGATGTGGCTTGTGGAAAGACGTGTAATTACAAGTTGTAAAATTTTTTTCTTGCAATTGTTTCTGCTATCTGAGATGTGAGCTCACATTCCGCATCTTGACCTTGTTCGTTTCTTCTGTTTTGTGTATATAGTTTGTATTGACTGACTCTGGGTGGCCTCCTGATGTGATTTATATGCTTCTTCTGTACTTTGCATTCTGCCAAAATCCTGCTGTGGCCAAAAAACTCGTACATTGTTATAATTTCTGCCTCTATCTAATCACACCTTTTAATTCTAGTAACTTTTATATAGCATTGTGTTCTTTTAATACTTTCTAGAAAACCATAATAATCTGTAGTCCTTATAAACCTGCACTGCACCCAACTATTCGGTAACTATTCGAAAATTATTCGATTCGTGCTCGATTTGATTTGAAAAATTATTAGTCACACCCTTTACAAACGCTACTTCTAGGCTAGTTCTTCGGCCTGTAAAACTGTTCGACTTCCTTCAGAAGTGGATTTTGGAAATTTGTTAGGGCAGCACAGACTTCCCAGACTTTTGAGGCGATGGAAAAAAATGTAACTGGAATGTATTCCAGTATCGTGTAGCCCTTAATGCGACCGATCGCCCTCTCAACGTGCACATGGGCCCTGGCAATTAATTTTGTCATCAGGACCTGTTGTGGTGTGAATTGTGGCGTTGAGAGGAACGGTGGTATGTTAAGGCTCACTCCAGGAGGGAGAAGGGCTCTGATCAGGAAGCCCTTGTCTGCAAGGAGAAGGTCCCCTGGCACCAGTTGTTTTAGCACGCCACAGTCCTTCACGATATCTTTGTCCGTGTTGGATCCTGGGTAGAGTTTGCTGACATACGTCACAACCCCATTTGGCGCCACACCAACCAGGCCTCTCATAGTGGTGCTGCGCTTGTAGGGGCTGTACAAGATGTTCTGGAGTTTCATCTCCTGTTGCATTGTAGAAAAAAATGAAAACAAAGTTATTGAGGATTTTTAAAACACAAATGAGCAGATTAGCTCAGGCTGTCCTGAAACACAATAGCACTCAAATTATATCTCTTGAAGTGGCACGAGTTGGCCATGTATACTTAACATCCTCCGCCACAAAGTGGGTAAGTAATCATACATTTTAAGGTAGATTATATTACATTTATAAAATATAAAATTTCACTCAGTGCTCTTCGGAAAACCTTTGGCTAAGAGGAAACAGATAGGTTTGAGAGCTTATATACCAGCTTCTTGAGAGGGAAGTACACTTTACTGCAGCAAAGATGTGTGTGATTTTTGTTATGTTTTGATGGAGATCTACCATGATCAAGAAAACAAGCAGATGAGGCTTGGCCGAACTGCTGCTTTCCCACGGTGCTTCCGTGTGCATTGGGAAGAAGCAGAATTTCCAGGGGTTCATGTAGATATTTATGCACATGTTTTATAAAAGTTTGAGTTTTTATATGGCATGAATTATTTACTTAGCTATTTCTAGCTTGTCTCTCACAAGATTATAATTAATCATCACACTTTGACGTTCTTCACAAGTTACATCACCACTTGGGCAAAGACAGTATCTGCTTTCATGCAGTCCTGGGTTTTGGCAACATTTCTTGCCAGCTACATATAGGCTGTTACAAATTTGGACTGAGGCACCCAATATTACAAGCGCTCAAAGCACATGTGTTTTGCGAAACAATTACTAGAAATATAGGTCAGGCAGGAGAATGTGATATGTGTGAACATTGAACGGTATGTGAACTCTGTACGTTTAGGTCCTGTAGCAGCTGCAATTCTTTCTTATGTTTTTTTTTTGTTTTTTTTTACATTTTATATTTGACATTATATTACTTTTGTAGTTTATGAAGTTAATGATTGCCCAAAAAAAAAATCAGAGGACAGCACCCTAGGCCCGTGACCTAAAAATTCAGTGCTAGGAAGATAGAGCAGAATGCTCTTCAATACTAAGGCAATGAAATGTATTTGTGTGAGATGCAGAATATAAAACATACCTATTTCCTTCATATGGCTAAGCTGAAAACTTCATTTGTATAAAAGACATTCGGGACAGCAGCTTCAACCTCTGTGCAGTCGAGGATGAGTCTGCAGTTGGTGAAGCTGGCAAAACCTGATGGGAGACAGGCCTTGTTCTTGTTCACCGAAGGAATCTGGCCCATCAGCCCACCGCAAAGCACCTTGTGTAATATGTTGACTCATGTGAGCACCACATTTGAGACTGTGGCAGTGCTGCAGCTGAATCGAACAGCAAGGTCAAGGTGGGTGGTGTTCGAACGCAGCTTGACGAGAGTCATGAATAGCTGGTCAGCCGGCTCAATGGACTGCACCTGCCATCCCGCATTGTAGCTTATGGTTAACCTCTGGCACAGCTCTAGCAAGAGATAAAAAATATCTTTGTGTGGCAGCCCCGTGTAGAGAACTACCAGGTGTGTTTTCTCCTCAATTGACTTGAAGGTGAACGGTCTTTGGTGTTCTTTCCCGGAAGCCTCTTCCTCCTGTAATAGAATTTAGTGAACCTAATATATATCATAGCAAAATATGTACTGAAATGACAGTATGTACGACTTGTAACCCCCCCCCTCCCCTCTGACCTGAATGGAACGCAAAATGTTTGCTATAACTGATGCTGTCAAATTGTAAGCTCGCTTCTCAGTTTATGTATAATTTAAATGCAGAGTTTCATGCTATAATAATATTCTGTGAATATTGTAGTGCTGACAGTGAATTATGATCGCTGATGACTAGTTTAGTTTATTTTGCGCCCAATTTACATGGGTTTCTCTTAAAATCTGGGGAGGAACCTTGACAAGCCATAATCAACATACAAATCGGGGAAAAGAAAATATTTATCTTAATTAAGCAACTGACTCAAGTTTGAAGTGCATCAAAAGATTCAGATCAGAGCAAACCTTTCGTTAAAGTTTTTCCCAGTTATATCTCTTATTTCTAGTTCTCAATAGTGGTTCACTATACTGTAATCTGCCGTGTCGAAGCAGGGGACATTTGAAGTAGTACTAGTAAGATATATTGTGCAAAGGGGACTGAATCAATCTCTCCCACCCCTGTCACCCCCCCCCCCCCCCCAACCTCCTCCCTGCACCAACGCCTGACGCCACTGTCTTGGATGTGAAAAATGTGCATGTAGGCATGCTAACTTAAACTTTCAGATGAAAAATCTTGGTTATGATTCATATGTTAAAGAGGCATGTAGATGTGACATCTTTTCAATTAAAAAAAACATATTAAAAGAACACATACTCTCTGCAGGAAGTAATTCTCCGCTTCTAGTACAGCTCTTGACGTGGTAGGTTTGTCCTGCTGTGGTGTGTAGGGTTCTGTTCGTTTCCTGCAAATCACAATGTGTGCAAAGCATACACAAAGGTTATATGCTACATTAAACAATATTTGTTAAATATAAAGAGATATAAAAAAATAATCCTGTGTTATTAACCTTATAATGAAATATAATGCATATTCAGGCCCTCACCTTCGTCCACCTTGGGTTTCTGGAAATGGGAAACGAGTTTCCTTATTACGAGGGAAAATGGTTGGCATTTTGCTTTTTTTCTCATCCTTGAAATGGCAACTGCAAATGCGTGCTTGTTGCCCCGGCTCGCTGTCTGCTCTCCTAAAATAATAATAATAATCGATCAATGTTTTATTGTGCCCAGGAACGACCTTGCAGTTGTTCCTCAATAAAATAATATTAATAGTTAAATAAAACACTCAATTAAAAGAATATAAAAACAATGGTGAACAAGGAGAACGCTATCCACCAGTCTTGTGCTAAATACTAAATGAAAAAGCTAGTCCGAACAGGGGAACATATGAAGAGCACAATGAAAACACAACACGAAAAGTAGATATATAAGCATAACCAAAATAACCGGATAGCGCATGGACACAGGCATACTTCTCAACGCTGTTTTACCATAGCAATGTAAGACTACTGCAGGTTTCAGCTAAATTTTACTCTCACTACTACTTGCATGCAACTACTTTATCAATACGAGGGGCGTTCATAAAGTTCGCATTATTGTCACGAAGGAATAGAGATTCAGCAATCAAACTCGAGTAGGAGTTGAGACTTTTTCTATATATTCGCTACCAAAAGTTACCCACTTTTTCTAGCGATGCACCACATGCCGGAGGCCATTGTTATAGAACTCCTCGTTTTGAGGGTTCAGGAATCGCTCCACTTCAGCAATCACTTTGTCGCCGTCCTTGAAATGCTTTCCTCTTATTTGGCCACACTGGAAGCGTCTCCTCCATTTAACCAAAGTATCATAAACTGGGGCGTTGTCCCCGAACAACGCTCCTAGATTGGAAGGAATATCCTTGGCATTGCTTACCTTCAAACGCAGAAAACGTATCACTGCATGTGCTTGGTACCGATGGGCGGTGCCATTTATGTTTCGACTCCCTAGCGGCGTTCCGAGCTACTATATCATGCGATGTGTATACTGTGCGGAAACTAGAGGGACGCGCGCTCACGTTGAAACCTGTTTTGTTCCATTTTTTTTTCAAATTTTTGTGCTGATATAACGAACTTTAGGAACGCCCCTCGTAAGTTATAGTAATAATATATAAACATAGCGCCATATTCTAAGACATTATGACCGAATAGAATACGGGTTTTACGTGCTCTCGGTTGGTTTGGCCCTTTTTTTACACCAAGGCGACTGTCCGCCAGTGCTACATGTACTCACCTTATGTTTTTTATCCAGTTCTTTCGCGCTTTGGGGTCTTGCTGAAATCTAAAGAAACTGCAAGAATCTTTGTCCGCGCGATGGTTACAACCAGGTACGAAGCACCCTCCCATAGCGCGAGTCCGCAAACAAGATTTGGGATCTTAACCGATCGCCTGAAGTGCTTTTCTCACGGGTGCAAATGCGATCTTTTAGCAGACGATCATCTTGATCGACACCTGGAATTTCGAAAATCCATATTTTGCATCTAATCCCACTATGAATCCTTATAAGTGTCTGAAACTCATTATACTTCAAACAAATGCAATATCAGAATATCGTCTTTATTCACACGATTCAAACAACGGCGCCGGTTTGGCCAGTTTTCGCAGCGAAACCGAGCCACATGTTTTTGTCCATAACAACGACCCTAGCAACGGTTTGTTTGGACCCATGACGTCACACTTAGGCCTCATTCACACAGCCGGCGCCTCTCCCATCTCATCACCGTCACGGGAGCACGCCGGGGCGGGGACGCGACTTCAGGGTGTCCGAACAGGCCGTGCAAGCAAAGCGACGGGGAGCGCAACGGCCCCAGGTAGCACGCCAGAGGAATGCCCAACTTGGGCAAAGGTCTGGCAAACATAAGGGCCCAACTTTGGCGCAGTTAGGTTTTTGCACCATGGCAATCATCAGTGCCAAAGTACGGTGCCTGACTATAGCCTTAGTTGGGCGATCCTAGGGCATGCCAAAGTTTGGCTCTTCTCTGGTGCGCCAGAGGAGCGCCAAAGTTGGTGCCATACTTGAGCCATAACTGCCAAAGCCACGCCGAATTTGGGTATTTCGGACATGCCAAGTTTGGCCTTTCTCTGGTCCGCCACAGTTCTGCCAAAGTAAGTGCCAGACTTGAGCCATAACTGCCAAAGCAACGCCTAATTTGGGTATTTCGGACATGCCAAGTTTGGCCTTTCTCTGGTCCGCCACAGTTCTGCCAAAGTAAGTGCCAGACTTGAACCCTAACTGCCAAAGTAACGAATAATTCGGGTATTTCGGCCACGCCGAGTTTGGCTTTTCTCTGCTCCGCCACAATTGTGCCAAAGTAGGTGCCAGACTTGAGCCATAACTGCCAAAGCAACGCCTAATTTGGGTATTTCGGACATGCCAAGTTTGGCTTTTCTCTGGTGCGCCATGGTTCTGCCAAAGTAAGTGCCAGACTTGAGTCATAACTGCCGCAGTAAATCTTAATTTGGCGATTCGGGGCATGCCGAAGTTCTTTGGCTACCCACAGAAGTACCAAAAGTGGCAAAGAAAGACGAGAGGCGTCCCTGAGTTTGGAATATCTCTGGTGTGTCACAGAAGTGCTCTTTCACGCGCCCCAGAAGAGAATTAAATTAAATAAGTGTTGGGAACACGATGGTACATCACCTCCGTTCCCAAGCAAAACGGCAATACTTTGTATTATCGTGCCAGTACCGGCCGAAAGTCGGTTCCAATATCGCTCAAACGTCCAGTTTTGCACCACCGTTTGATATCCGGCAGGTATTGCCGTAGAGCCGTTTTGCCCCGGCCTAGCGTTCGCGCAATATTGTGCGAACACTCTACGATGCGTCTGCTCCGTAATGGCCGAACGCCGTGCAAGTATCTGTACGTTGCATATATTTGCTGCCTATCCAATCACATATACGGACAAGCAAAATTGTTTCGATCACTCCCAGAAGTTTATTAAACCACTATCATTACACATAGTGTATTCTCGACACATTTACAAAGGTCGCACTTCTCTGAAAAACGAAAAGCAAATTATAAAATAAAACTTCACACTGTCTCCTCATGCTAAACAAAACTCATCATACGAAAAACCGCGGAGATTGAGAGGAAAGCAGGACTACTATCAGAAGCATGCCTGCAGTGTCCTTACTAATAAAAGAGCGATGTCATGTAATCCTTGATAGATGCAGAATCCATCTGAGGCACCCCACAAACACACTCGAGTAGGAAGGTTGCGCACATTCAACTGACGTCTCGTCGTCGGCGAAGAGCAGTTTTTGTCGAAGCGTGTCCAACGAACACATCACAAGAATTCCACGAACTCCGGTGAAAAAAATGGCTATTACCGAAAATTGGCATGGACGTATTCCGGCCGTTTACGACGAAAACACACGGCCGCGTCTGCAACGCACGAAAGCAACAGAACACTGAAGAACGCATTTCAAAAACCGGACCTACGTGGCCCGCCTATTTAAAACTAGGCAAACGGCGAAAACAACATTCCCAGAGATCCCATCAGCGTGACAAAGAGAGTCACGCGAAAAAAATTTTCGTCCAAACGTTTTTGTCCCACGCGTCCTACGCAGAGAGGTCACGCGTTTCGCTCCACCCTTTTAATTTGCTTAAAGCGGCTGTCGCGCTCGCTGACAGCCACACGAGACACAAAAGCAGGTGGGGAGGATTTGCAAAAGACGAGGTCGAAGGGGCATCAACAACGCAGCTAAGCTACCTCAGCATTTTCGACGCTTTTAAGTAAAAAAAAAAAAAAACGAAGACAACTTATAAAACAAAAACTGCTGTATAGCCAAAGCTACAGGGGAGAGAGTGTATCCCGACCTGTTCAACAGTAGGGAAATAAGGGACGGGGAATCCCAGCCCTTCTCTGGAATGAAATTGAATGGAATGAAAGGAAAGGCCGCTTCTGCCGGTGACCTTGTCGCCTTGCCTAGTCTGTCAGTGTTCGGCTTCCATTGTGGGCCTCGGAAAGATAATCTCCTTTCTTGAGAGCGAAATGGAAGGGGTGCTTACGTTTTGCGGGTTTGTCGCCACCCGATAGGCCTCAATTATTTCTCTCCCGACTCGCTCGCAGTGGCCTCCCATGGCTGTCGTGCTGGCGAAATTAGGAGCGCAGCCGGGACATTTTCTCCCGTGAATGACGATCGGGTGCTGAGAATCCGAAGCAGCTCTTTCGGCGTCCATTTGATGTTCTCGGAGTCGGTCGTTGAAGCGTTGCCCCGTTTGCCCGATGTACCTGGCCCCGCAGGACAGGGGGATCGCGTACACTTCCTCCGCTTCCTCTCCTTCCCCCAAGATTTCCTTTTCCCGTAGTTCCACGGAGCGGGCGGGCTTTGAGCTTGAAGCCGAAAATAAATGTTGTTGAAGTTGAAAGTTTGTCCTGTATGTATCGTCCCTTACGTGTCTCCACTTTCTAAATGATTAAAAAGTACCAACATGTCATCAGTCGAACTCCAAGGCAGTAAGCCTATACTTCGTTTCACCCTACGATGGTCTAAGGCAGAAGCCACGGACCGCCAGATTCAATCACGAGCCACTTAGAAATTGTGCGGTATTTCGCTTCGATGCGCGTATTGGTGCCCGCGTCTCGGATCACTGATGAGGGGACGGGTGGACAGTGGTTACAATCGAAGAACACTGAGTGACTCAACAATTTTACAACGCAAAGAAAGCCACGACGTATAGGTGCAGCGTCGAAGCTATAGAAATGATGCTGCGCTTTTGGATTCGAGCATTATTCGTCCACCCTTAATCAATGTTAAGCGTGTTTCATAGTATAGCGTGGAACGTGATTGGACCTGGCGGCCCGTGGCTTTGGCCTTTAGTCCATCGTAGGATGAGACAAGGTATAATTCTGAACAAAATGTAAGGGCGCAAACGAGCTGGTGTACATTGCACATGGTTTTTTCAACCATGTGCAATGTACACCAGCTCGTTTGCGCCCTTACATTTTGTTCATTAATCCTACAAGATGCAAACTTCGCCCCCCATTCGATTATTTCTGTGAATTCAGCGCACTTTCCACGAGTGTTTTCCCACTCTTTGTGGGTTCTCTGCAAACTCGGACAACGGATGGCCCAAATGGAAGCGGAGGTGTCGTACATTGGAATGTGCCTCCGACACAAGTACGTCGACCCAACACGATTCGGTCATCTGGCATCCATGCAAGTCGGGTGGCATCGAAAGAAGAGGATCCTCAACGACCACCGGGACGGCACAAGAGATCAGCTTCGAACCGTGAGTCTTCTCTGCGACCAGCTTTGGACTGCCCTCCTAGGTGGGAATTTTCGCACTTCATCGATGTGCACACAGTGGCTTGCGCTAAAGAAGATGGACTACGACGTAGCATTTAGAACTTTAAGACTTAGAATATATTCCCGGAGGAGGTCGAATCCGGTTTTGTCTACCGCATTGTCTGTGCTAAAGAAGGTCGTCAACCCGTGTGATGTTCAACTATCAAAACCGACGGAACGCATTCTTGCTAACGGCCCTAAATTTTGTGTAAATATAAAACCGTCTCGGATGGATATTGTATCTGCGATTCACACTGTGTCAAGCGCCGTCTCTGATCCGGCGGAAAAAACTGCATTGATGGCGTCTTCTCTAAAAAAGGTGTCGTATCTGATTGACGATAGAGACTTTTTAGTGTCGTGTCGTTTACCCGCAGTCTCGGGGTTTTTTCAACCATGTATAATTCTGGCACTTGTTTGGCAACTTTGGGCAGTAGCTGCCAGATGACAGCCGAACTATCGGGAAGCGAAGCCTAGCTTTGGCACTTCTTTGGCAACTTTGGCCCGTAGCTGCCAGATGACAGCCGAACTATCGGGAAGTGAAGCCTAACTTTGGCTCTTGTTTGGCGACTTGGGCCCAAAGATGCCAGATGTCAACCGAACTACAAGGTAGTAAGCCTAACTCTGGCACATCTGTGGCGATTTTGGCCCGAAGGTGCCAGATGACAGCCGAACTATCAAAAAGTGAAGCCTAACTTTGGCATTAGTTTGGCGATTTTGGCCCAGAAATGCCAAATATCTGCCGAACTACCGGGCAGTGAGCCTAACTCTGGCATTTGTTAGGCGATGTAGGCCCAAAGATGCCAGATGATAGCCGAACTACCAGGCAGTGAAGCCTAAGTTTGGCACTTGTTTGGCGAATGAGGGCCAAAACACCCAGACTGTTGCCAAGGGAGGTCAGGTTTGGCTCTACTTTGGCTTCTTCGGGCTTTTCAATGCCCTAAACTGCCAGACAAAAGCCAAGTTTCGGCCCAGAACTCGGTGCTACCTGGGGCAGGATTGGATTGGATCGGATTGCTCATTTATTCAACTTAAATTACAAAATAAAGATATTATTGTGCCTGAACATTAGTGCGCGCGTTTATTTGTTTGTAAACTAAGGATTTCCGTCTGCTATTAGCAATTCCCGCCAAAAAGGAAGAAGAAAAACAACCCAACAAGCGTTGGCTCCCTGTTGGCAACCGAACGATGAAAAATCTTCCAAACTTAGCGAAACTTTTCTCTTTTGTGGTTGGTTGGTTTTCGATGGCGGCGGGACTCCGTCATCCGCCGGGACGCCGGGACGCCGGTGCCGTAGAGCAGCTCCCTACGTCACCCGGCACCCGGCGCGGCACAGCTTTCCGGCGAAAACCGGGCCGAAAATCCTCTCCCCTGACGGGAACACCCTCGCGACGGTGACGGGATGGGAGAAACGCCGGCTATGTGAATGAGGCCTTAGGCCTCATTCACACAGCCGGCGTTTCTCCCATCCCGTCACCGTCGTCTCGATAAATCTGGTCGGGTAAACGTAATATTCTTGGATTTCAGTAAAGCCTTTGACAGGGTCCATCATGGAGGATTAGTATTTAAATTAGAAAATGTTGATCTTCCCATTCCCGTTGGTAAATTGAATAAATCATACCTACAAAAGCGTAAACAGTTCGTTGATATTGGTGGGGAATTTTCAAATGGGTGGAGTGTATCTTCGGGTCCAGGGGCCCTGGTTATTTCTAATATACATTAATGACATTGTGTCAGTAATCGATGAAAGTGTAAGCATTGGACTTTTTGCGGATGATTGTGTTCTGTTCAAATATATAACAAAATCATCCTACCAGTGCGCATTAAACTGTTCACTTTCAAAAATTACAGATAGGTGTGCCGAATGGCAAATGAAATTAAATTCATATAAAACTTTCATTACGAGTTACCAACAAAACAATTCCTCTTAAGTTTATTTTCGATGTCTGTAGCTCTCCCATGCGCGAAGTATCGGAGTATAAGTATTTAGGTTTGACGATTTGTAAGACTCTCTCATGGAAAACACACATCGATAACATCTGCTCACCCGCATTCCGTAAACTTGGTTTTCTTGGGCGCAAACTAACGAAAACACCATCTAGTGTCAGACTTTAGCTTATAACACTTTTGTGCGATCGAAACTTGAATACGCTAGCCTTGTCTGGGATCTCTTCACTAATAAAGAACATTTCGAAGCTTGAAATAGGTCATAGGCTCGTGGTCAGATTTATTTACCTTATAAAACTAAAGGACATAACTACACTTGAGCTGCGTAGGAAGCTATCCAGACTGAATTTTTTTATTAATGATGGTCGGAAACGATGTACGGCTTGGCACACATTATCACCTAATGCCGTTAATATGACGACCTACGAGGCAGCCAGAATCAATTTTCATTAACACCAATTTTTGCCCGCACTAATTGTTTCGAATTTACTTTCTTTCCCCGCACTATCTCAGAATGGAACTCTCTGCCTTTTAGCGTTTTTTGAGGCTGTCGATTTTTGTAATGCCATTTATAGTTATTTTTCTTAGATGTGCTTACTTTTTTCGTATAACATATCTTGCATTTTAGTATTTAAAACGGCACTCTCCTGTACTGCAATTATTGGTATATGCCTCGACTATGTATGTATATCTATGTGTTTTATTCTCGTTTCAAAAGTGCTTACTTATATTTTACTTGTATTTCCACTCCAGCTTGAGCCAGTCTTTGGCCTGCAAAATGTTCTAAATAAACAAAATAAAAAAATTCCAATACTTGGAATGAAGAGCGTGCGGGTAGGGGTAAAATATAAATAAGTGAAGGACATAAATATAAATAAGGGAAGGACATAAAAATATAAATAAGGGAAGGACGTCCTGTCCGTCGTGTCCGTCCTTCAACTTTTATGTCCTTCCCTTATTTATATAAAATTCCAATCTTGTCAGCACATGCTTGATACAGTCTAGCTCATTAGCGATGTGAACATATATCACCATACTCAATGTATCAGAGAGTCTTGAGATATATATATATAGAGAAAGAGGGAGGTAACGTTATTAATGCGAAAGCATTAACTGTCCCATGAAGCAAGCCGACGTTATCAGTTTGAACCGCGAAAACGGCACCTAGTTTCCCTGATCCCAAAGGTCCCATTGGCTGGCGCGCGGCGACGACGCTCCCATTGGCCGCTGTGCGCGTCAGTTTCAACGAGCGCCGCCAGATGGCGCTGCGTGTCCATGCCGCCACGCAGCGCCATCTGGCATTTTAAGACAATAGAGATTACCAAGCAAAGATTAAGTGAATGGTGGCAGAAAGCGAGAGAAAACTAGGCATTTTCTTATTAACTGATGGCAAGGGGGTTTTATAGCCTCACTTTCTTTTTAGTATGGAGAGAATATAGTTTTCACATTTAAATATTCTAAGCTTAAAGGGTAAGAAAAATGGCTAGGTGGCGTAAGCTACCGCCCGATCCAAAGCGCTCAGCCGGATTCATTCATCCATCCATCCAGCCAGAGCGCCGATAAAACTAACCGACTAACCGCCGCAACCATATGCCACTACCACGGCCTCCGAGACGCGCTTCGGGATCTCGGAGGCCATGCCACTACGGGCCCCGCGCCGGGTTAAAACGGAGATGTTGGCGTACGCTCGTAGGCTTCTGCTCGTCTCGCCGCTGACCAACGTGCCGTCGCCTCCATCATCCACATTGTCGGTGGTACTTCTGGTCGTCTCGCCGCCGACGAACATGGCGCCGCCTCTAGCATTCACATCGTCGGACATTCATGCTTTCGCATTCACAGCTCATAACAAGTGCTAGGTGTCTTCCGACTTTTATAAACAGAAGATACGAAAAGTTTGATGATATATAAAAAGCAGCAGAATAATAAAGGACTGAATCTATGTCCCACTGCTTATAAACTCCCCTATCGCTCATGCCTTTCTTCAATTTCCATACCATTTAATATAGTATGACAAAGTGAGCCAGTGATGTTTCGGGTAAATCGCTGCATTACTCATTTATGTTCGTCCTAGCCATAGCTGTTCGGTACTCGCACTTTCGAGTTAAAGCGATTAGACAGAAGTTATGGGCATCGGTGCATTCTGTTTCTGAAGGTATGAGCAGATATTTATGGTATTCTACGCTCTTTCCAATAATATAACGCATATTTGCTTTTTTCAGCTAAACGGAGTAAATACTCAGGGTGAAAATATTGCCGACAATTCTGGCCTAAGAGCAGCATATCTGGTAAGAAATTTAGAGATGTTAAATAAAGTATTGTTGTGCAGTCAATATACCTAGCTAACATTAATATATCGATATTTGCTCTCCATTTACTTTAAGGCATTCAAAAAGTTTAATGACACTGACCTGGTGCTTCCTAGCCTAAACTTAACAGGAGACCAGCTGTTTTTCCTTTCAAATGCCATGGTAAGTTTTATTTTCATATTCTTCGAACAATCAGTAAATCTCGGCGGCAGGATTTGGTGCCAGATCCAGCTGCACATTTCAAAAACTGTAACCCACTCCTTAGTAGAACTTGGCTTTCAGCACGACTCCATGCCATTCCAGTTAAGCCGAAAAAAAAAAACTAGACATATTTTAACGCAAGAGAAACCTCTCATGGTTTCGTATAAAGGCCAGAAATTCTTACACACTTTGTTTTCTTTCATAATTCAGGCTACAACTGTAGATGTTTTTCACTTCACTTACGAATGTTGATAAAAAAACTGCATAGTGATCTGGGTCCTTCGTCAGGCTTCTCCTGAACAGCTTTTTGCCCCAGTTCCATTTTTTCATGTGCCTTTGTCCATGTTACAACAAATAAAAAACGAATTTGATTTGATTTGTTTTTGTTTCTTGGCAAAGAGCAATACACAAACTAAACTTCAAGTATATACAAGTAAATTACGAAATACTCCCAACACCTTAAGAACACGTTTAGCACATATTAAGTTTACTTTTCGTTTAATAGTCCGTTGAACTCTGCCGTGGTCCTTTACCTAGTTTGGCCACTATCGCGTAGAAAGTATATTTTAATTAGTATTAGCTAACTCGATATATAAACCAAGTATATACTTTTTATTATACCCTTTTAAAGGACACATGCAAAGAAAAAAACATTTTTTTAAACAGCTTAGATGGAAAAAGGATATCATAAAACGATTTCACAACGAAAAAAAATAATTTTTAGAGCTATATTTACGGCGCTATACGAATTTGTAGTTGGCGCCCGCGGGCGCCGCGGAAAAGTGGCCCTTATTTATCACGTGACGGGCCCATATTTGTCACGTGGTGCTCGCGCTCTATCGGAAGCTTCCTATGGCATCTAAAAGTAACTTATTCATCTTTGTTTGAAGTATAACAAAAAACTAGAAATTAGTAAGTAACTTTTAGAGCCCAGAAGAAACTCCTGAAAAAGCGCAAGCAGACGTGATCGACCTGTGCGCCGGTCAGATGACGGCGGCGGCGCCCCGAACCAGACGAACTTGTGCGGCGGCGGCGACGGCGGCGTGGAGAAACGCGTTGAAGCGGCGTTCGCACAACGCTCAGCGTGCGGCGGCGGCAGGGCTTTACGGCTCCGGCGACGCAGGGCGGCGGCGCGCGGGCCTCCCACGTGACCAGCGGCGGCTCCGGCGGGTGCCAACTACAAATTCGTATAGCGCCGTAAATATAGCTCTAAAAATTTTTTTTCTTCGTTGTAAAATCGTTTTATAATATCCTTTTTCCATCTAAGCTGTTTAAAAAAAAATGTTTTTTTTCTTGCATGTGTCCTTTAATTAAGGCAAGTAGTAAATTAGTTTTGTTTTAGAGTACTAATTTCTGCTGATCTATAGCAAAACATGAAACACATACCGATGACAGAGAAGATGTGATGTATTAAACGTTCAGATCATCTCTTCATATAAATTGTCTAGTATACCTTGTAGAACAATTTATACCAGATGCAATACGAGCATTCTCTCTCATTGGATTTTGAGAGTGAAAAGTAAATTTCACAGGCAACACTGTAAATAATCGCAATATATTGAAGAAGATACCCTTCGATTAGCAGTATGTTTTTTGCTACGTTTCAAAGCACAGCTCTTAGGCGCCCGTTTTCGGTTTGAGCGGCGTCGCCGTCGGCATCGCCGTCGGCGTCGGCTGTAGCGTCGGCGTCGGCGTTAGCGTCGGCGTCGGCATTAGCGTTAGCGCCGGCGTTGGCGTAATTGCCCGCGTTGCATTGTTGGAAAATTTCCCGCTAAATTTCCTGGGGAAATCTTTCCGCTAAATTTTGTCGCTAAATTTAGCGGGGGAATTCACGTCACGAGACATCAATACCAATCCAGTTTCCCCGCTAAACTTAGCGGGAAAATATTCCCGTTAAATATAGCGGAAATATTTCTCCACTAAAATTAGCGCGGAAATTCACGTCACGTGACCTCAACACCTATTCAATTTTCCCGCTAAATTTAGGGGAAAATTTTATTCTTTATTTCTCCGATAAATTTAGCGGGAAATTTAGCAAAGAATTTCCCGCTAAATGGGAGTGCAGAAGGTCAGGAGGTGCATACCTTCCCCTCCGCACCCTTTCCTCCTTCTCCTCAAGAGCTGCGCTCTAATTCGGCGTTACAAAGATTTGTAAATGTCTATAATATGTTTTGCCCTTTTTTAGGGCTGGTGCCAAATAATTAGGGAAGAAAGGCTGCGAATTGATGTACAATATAACCCCCACAGCCCTGCCAAGTATCGGTGAGTGAATGTTTGTCGGAGTGAAACGAGACCTTCAAAAATAACTATATGTGTCATTATAACGAGCACTGTAATGACACGATATGCTCCGTTGCATTTTCGAAAGTTTATTCAATTCTCTTTATCTTACGACTGAAGTTTTTTCATAAACGGAAAGATAAAAAACTAGGCATTTTCGAAGTGGAACACATTAAAAACAACACCGGCGACGAGGGGACGCAAAAGAAGGTGACAAGCACCAGACCATGACTTGATTGTTGTCCCTTTTTTGGCGTCTTCTCGCCTTCGTGGTTTTCCAGTATGTTGGCTGAGGAGCTCCACCGCTCGAATCATCCTTATCTCTCAATGTTTGAAGTCAGTTTTGCCTGAACATCATTCCAGACGCTTTGTGCTTCAGACATAGTAGAGCGACACCCGTAAATTCAGTATTTCGTAGTGTGCAGCTATTCGTATATACGTATATTGGAGAAGACACTTCTTGGTATAGGACAACCGACTGTTTCACACAATCACATTGCTTAGTCTTTTGAAAACAATTCACATTTCAGTCGCTTCCCAAGCGGTACTGATGTAGTTACGCTCCTCCAAATTCTGAAACATCTGTGCTTTGAGCGTGTAATCTGCAACACTAACTAAAACAAAACGTTTTTGTTAAGTTAAATTGGGTTTGCCTATATCTATTTAAAGCTTAATTGATAAGGGGTGACTGCGAAAGTTTAACGAGGACCTCAATGAATCCTCATTGCCTAGCCACAATAAAATCCGTATCTCAAGGCTTGCTTTCACTAGCCTTATGTATGGCTCATATTGTCACGAATGAAAAATGATGAGGCAACGAATGTACAGAGACTGAACGTTTAATTTCACGAACCTCTGCCGGAAACAAACATACAAAGAGGTAGCGTCGCAGACGTCGAAGGTCGGCTGAGTAGCACGATCGATCGCGAAAGCGACACTGACTCCAGACCGCCAAGGGGGGCATCTTTTGTACCAGCGTGCGTTTCTGAAACATTCGGCGCAGAACATTCGGCGCGTAAAACATTTGTAACTCAATCAGATGACAAGGTTCTTGAACTTACGAGAACGTCATGTTGAAAGAATAAATAAAAGAGGAGTCCGCTCCGTGGAATCGAATTTGGAGCCTCTCAACGATAGCCAAGCGCGGTACCCATTCGGCCACGCACGCGCTCGTTCGGCGACGAGCGTGGCATTACTCCCCCTTTTAAAAGCGAATCCTCTCGATGCGACGTGCCAGAAACAAAACAGGAAAACAAACAAAAATAATGGCGCACTGCGGAAGATTATAAAACACGGTCCTATCGAGCGTAGTACAAGAATGCAGTTCATAGTCCTATCGATCGTAGTACCAATTGAGACGCACGACGTGGACGACTTCCGGTCCTGGAGAGCGGCGTGATGTAGTCAATGTTCCGTCGGCCATCACCTCGTAGATCAGATCCCCGAATCGGCGAAGCACTTCGTAGGGTACGAAGTAGCGTTTTAACAGCTTCCCGCTGAGACCGCGGCAGCGAATAGGTGTCCTCACCCATACTTTGTTTCCGGGCTGAGAGTAGACGTCGCGACGACGATGGTTGTAGCAGGCAAGCGTCGACACGTTGCTGGTCTTAAATCTGGAGTCGGGTGAGCTGCCAGGCTTCTTCGGCCCGTTGCGCAACCACCTGACCGTCGTCGCTCCCATCGTCAGCTGACTCGTGGGGACAGCATAGCGTCGAGCATCGTCGTTACCTTCCGACCATGTACCAGCTGTAAATGTGTAACTCCGGTGGTCTCTTGAAGCGCAGTGTTCTAGGCGAAAGTTACGTAGGGCGACACATCGTCTCACGTCTTGTGCTCTACGTCAATTTACATGAAGATCATGTCGGCGACTCCGTCAGCCCGTTGGTCTGCGGGTGGTAGGCCGTGCTGCGACGATGGCTGGTGTGACTGAGATGAAAAATTTATTGCGTCAGCTGCATCATGAGTGATGATCCTCGAACTGTAATAAGGACTTGAGGAGCGGTACGGCACATCGTGTTAGATAATCAGTGGCTAAGATTATCCAACGGTTTCCCAGGGTTGACTGCGGAAAACGACAATGTAGATTCATTCAGATCTGCTGGGATGGTGCAGTTGGCGGAGGAATTGACTGCAAGAGACCCGCCGGCTTCGCCAGCGGTTTCTTGTGTCGCTGGCACTCGTGGCATGATCGTGTGTAGAGGTGGACGGTTTTGGGAAACTTGACCCAGTAATGCTTTTCACGAATACTGGCCAGTATACGGCTGTAACCAAGGTGTCCGGACGTCGGGTCGTCGTGGCAGGCTTGAAAGATATTCTCTCGAAGATCGGTTGGGATTACTAGCATCCACGGCGAGTTGTTGTCCCCGAAGTTCTCCTTGTAAAGTACACTTTTTCGAAGGCGAATTTCGACAGGGCTCGTGAGCGAATGCGTGGCATGGTACTCCTGCGCCCTTCCAATTGCTGTATTAGTGCGCGCAGCTCAAGATCGTCTCGTTGACGTCGTGCCATGTCACCGGTATTCACTGCGCCTATGATGCACTCGTCGTCATCGTCGACGCTGCTACCGGAAGCTCGTCTCGACGGGGCTCTTGACACGCAGTCGGCTTCGCTATGCTTGCGACCTGACTTGTAGACCAAAGTCATGTTGAACTCTTGTAATAGGAGGCTCAGTCTAGCGAGGCGTCATGACGGGTCGTTCTTGAGGTGCGCAAGCCAGCACAGCGAGTGGTGGTCCTTGACTACGCGGAACGAGCTCCCGAACAAGTACCGTCAAAACTTCGTGATTGACCAGACGCGCGAAAAAGACATTCTTTTTCAGTCGTGGAGTAAAGTCTCTCAGTATTGGACAGCGTCCGACCTGCGTAGGCGATGACTCGCTCGGTGACCTCTTCCACTTGAACCAGTATCGCTCCAAGTCTTGCGTTACTAGCGGCGTCTATGTGAATCTTGGTTTCCACATCCTGATCGAAGTTTTCGCGAACAGGAGGAGTCTGGAGTCTCCGCGTCAGCTCGTCGAGTACCTGCTGCTGCTCCTCGGCCCATTCGAGCTTCTCGGCGTCCTTCGTGAGGTTTGTGAGCGGTGCGAAAATCCTTGCGAAGTCCAGAATGAAGCGCCGATAGTAGTCCCATAGTCTAAGAAATCTACGCGCTGCCTTCATTTTTGTCGGCGCTGAAAACGTCACGGAGGCGCCGGTCCTCTCGGAGTCTGGGCGAACGCCGTCGTTACTAACAACGTGACCTAGGACCTTTAGTTTTTCATATTCGAACCGACACTTTGACGGCTTGAGGATGAGTCCGTCGGTCCGTATGGCATGGGGGAACAGCTGGGAATCGTCGAAAGTTTTCATCGGAGTCGCAGGAAATCACTACGACGTCGTTAAAGTGGACTTGACAGCTCTGTCACTTCATTCCTGCTCGTACGGTTTCCATAAGATGCTGGAAAGTTCCTGGCGCCGTGCATAGTCCGAAGGTCACCAGCTTGAACTCGTACAAATTATCCGACGCGACGAAAGCTGTCTTCGCTCGGTCATGTTCGTCGACTTCGATCTGCCAGTAGCCGCTCTTCAGGTCCATCGATGAAAAGTACCGAGAGTGGCGCAGTCGGTCTATCGTGTCTTCGATGCGGTGGAGTGGATAGACGTCTTTCTTCGTCACCGCGTTCCGTTTCCGGTAGTCCACGCAGAACCCGTCGTTCAGCATCTCTTGAACTTGCTACTGGATTACCTCTCTTTCTTTTACGGACACTCGGTACGGCGATCGATGCACAGAGAGCGCGTAGTCCTTGGTAACGATGCGGTACTTTGCAGCGGTGGTTTGGCGTAAATTCGACGACGACGGAAAGCAGTTGCTGTATTCGGCGAGAATGTTAATCAGCTGACGCCGTTTCGGGTCCGGAAGCTTAGGATCAATGCGGGTCTGCGCTGGCGACGTACAGTCTTGCTGAGGGGGCGAGGAGTTTTCAGTTATCGCGGCGATTTTGGCGGTGTTCCGGAACTCCTCGACGTGGCCCACAACTGCACCTTTCGTGAAGTGTTTGCGTTTCTTGTCGGGAGTTCTTCACGAGAACCACAGTGCGCCCATTTCGAAATTCAGCGACTCCTTTTGCGGCGCCAATACCTCTTCCTAGGAGCAACTGAAGGTTGCCTTCCAGAACAACTTCGCCGCAGGTTGCTGCATCGGTCACGATGGGTACAACCAGACTTGATCACGGCGGCAGTTTCACGTGGTCGGCAGCAACTCGGACGGCGGTTGACGCTGTTTGGGGTTTCTCTGGAAGTGGAACAGATGTCCGCAGGGTCAATTTGTTCTGTTCAAGGTCGATGACGGCGCCGTATTCACAGAGAACGCCCATGCCCAGAATGACGCCTCTGGCACAGTCTTCTAGAACGACAAATTTCAGAGATCACGTCTCGCCGTGAATCTCGACTCGGGCAGTGCACATTCGGACGGGCGTAATAAGGTGTCCTCTGGCGGTTCGAATTTGTGGCCCCCCTGGGGTGCCAAAACTTTCCGCATGTGGAGGGGGGAGCCTCGCACTCAAGACTGAGTGGTCTACTCCGGTGTGGACGAGTGCCCATGTGCCGTGGCCGTCGATAGCAACGTTTAGGTTGGTAGGCTCCGTTGCAGAAGCGTCGTTGCGATGCGTGGCGTCAGAAAAGTGGGAGCGCTCCGCCGTCCTTCCTTCGTCTTCGGCAACGTCACCACCAGGCGTTGCCGCACTTAGTTTTCCCGGCGAGAAACGGGCGAACAGCTCTCTCGACGGGACGGACGAAGAGGCGACACGGGACGGTGCGGAGACGGCGAGCGGGATCTTCGGGGATGAGCTTGCCCAGAGGATGGTGGCCGGCGCAGAAACTTCTCGATATCCCGCGGTCGCTCACCGCACCTCGGGTATGGGGCGTCCGCCGCGAACCCTCGAAGTGCAATTTCACGGTAAGCACATCGATATACGTGGCCAGCTTCACCGCAGTGCCAGCATGCAGGTCGTCGGTTAGCGGTTCGCCAGATGTCGGTCTTCCTTGGCACAACTGGTTCATTGCGCACGTGCGCTCGATCTTCCTGGCGTCAGGGATAGTGCGTAGAAGGGGCGTCTCCTCGAAGTGGCGCCTGGTAGAGAGAGGCAGCAGGCTGCGACCGTCGGGCTACTGCGGTGTATATCACCGTTGGCTCTTTGGGTGGGTTCATGATGACGGGAGCCTCTGGTTGGATGGCGCGCTGGGCCTCCTCTCTCACTACTTTGGCCATGGAAAGTGAGGCAAGGCGTGTGGAAAAGGGCAGCAACTTCTTCAGCTCTTCCTGGACGACTTCACGGATGATGTCGCGGAGGCCAGTGATGGTAGAACTGATATTGTAGCACGATGGCGAAGAAGCATTTACTCTCGAGTGCCGATAGCAGTGGTTGGCTCTTGCGAGGAGGCCACCTTCCATGTTCCTGGCCTCCGTGATGAAATGTTCGACGGTAGAAGAGAGGTTGCAAACCAGACCACCGAAAAGGTCATCCTTCACACCTCGCATGATAATCCGCAGCTTTTCGTCGCTGGCTTGGTCGGCGCGAGCGATCAGGCTTAGAGCCTCCTCATGAAGCTGGTGATGCTCTCATTTAGGCCTTGGGTCCTTCTTCGAGATCTTCAGCCCTCTCGCATCCCTGTTTGCTGGCAAACTTCTTCTTCAGTTCTTGCTTGCAGACCTCCCTCTAAAGTTAAATTGGGTTTGCTCATATCGATTTATAGCTTATTTTAGAAGGGGTGACTGCGACAGCTTAACGAGCCAGAATAAAATTAGTGTCTCAAGGCTTGCTTTTACTAGCCTTGAGATACACAATAAGCACACACCTCACTAGCAGATGTAGGGAGTTTCTTGATAGTTAAAAATATTATGAAGCTCATAAAACGCTATAATTTTGGAAATTATTCATAGACTAACCAGCTACGCACACAGGATCTGACCCCTTTAGTAGCGCTTCGGTGGCACAAGTTGATTCTCAACGCTACGGAGGCTATCACATGAATTTGTGCGAAAACTATATGTGTGGATTTTTTAAGTTGAATTAATTATACCCACTACATAATTACAATATTAAATTTAATATTTTCATGAAAAGAAGTGAAGGTGCGCGGGCGAGGTGGTAAATCGCATCGATCTTGACAGTATATATTTAACATTTTTTTGCATTGATGTCACAACGAACACTCTTCACGTATTTCTAACTACAGCAGCAAGTTGTTCCTGAGTATATTTGCTTCCTGTTCACTGCCTCCTCATTAAGTATCACAATCACACAACGACAGCATCAACTCAACGATTTGGACCCCGAGCGCCAACCGAAGCACTGATTAAAAGCGATCTACGGCCGAGCGCCGACGCAGCAGTAGAAATCCATTTTGTGTCAGTGTTTGATCGTTGTGTGATGGCGTTAAATATTTGAGTGAACGGGCCTTACTATCTCTTTTATAACCCTAACCGGGCAGGGCGTTCGGGTCGACGTACTTGTTAGACCAATCAACCGTCCGTCTTGCACCGCGTGATCACGGTCTCCGAGGATATTCACGAACAAAGATCGTGAACAGAGAACGATAAATTAAATGCCACTGATAGTACTCTGAGCATGTGGCTTCAGAAGCCCTGTCAGCTTAACTAAAACAAAATATAGTTTCGGAGGCGTTCGAGAGTTTGAAATACAAAAGCTAGACACAACGAAAATATGATCTCCAGGATAATGGAGCGTAAAACTGTGCACAACAAAGTCATCTTAATTCTCATGTGTTCAACAATCTTGCATGATGTTTTTTCTTCTTTTTTTTGAAGATGATTGTTATAACAGTTTTAGTTACCTATATTATGGCGGTCGCAAGATCGGTTGCGCTGGTGTTAAAATTACGTGACCGGAAGAGGGCTTTATTTTAGCGTTAAATGAAAATGGTCATAGCATTTTAATAGAAGTATTGGTAAGTGAATCTGAATGAACACCTACGAAATGATGATGTGTATGAAAAATTCCATGGCAGAGTTTTGGTTTCAGTTTATGCATAAGCGACACGAAATTAACACTTTTTGCATTTACTGTGTATTCAGTCAACGAAAAAAGTGCTGTATTATTAAATGATGTATTTTTAAATGAATTTATTTTTTGTTACAATGACTTGAATTACTTGGGCTTTTTGTTTTGGAATAATGTCTGCGATCAAAATGACTGCTTTTGATTTTTAATAAGTATACTTTCAGTCTTTTCTGTGAAGCACCGTTCTAATAAATTAGCCATCCAGACATTACAAAAGAGTTAATGATTTAATTGCCTTTTCCCCCCAGAGTGAACCTTCCAATGGGAAATTCTCAAGATTTCTTAGATGCGTTCTCCTGCAGTGCTGAATCGCCTATGAACATTACAAAGAAGTGCACAATGTGGTAACCAAACGCATGCAACAATTCAAAATAAAAATCGAATTGAATGAAATTGAACGATTTAAACCCTTGATCTCTCATGCGCGCATGCGCACTGATGCTGCAGACCCTTTTGAAATGATTTTTTACCAGAATTTTTTTCCAGTAAAAATATATTTATTGATATGGGACTCTTTTCACTTCGCCGTAAAGCCGGAATTTACCGGAAGTCACCGGATTTGCCTGAGTTCAACAAAAATTACCGAAGACACCGGTTCGCCACAATCACCGGAAATTGAACTTTTTTTTTTTGGACGTCAACGGCAGGCATTTAGGAAGAAGCCTGTGAACTGTGGGGGTCTATGTACCCTATGCTGGACGATTCGGTAACAATTACAACGGTTAGTCCTATAGACCTGAGAGTTCCATGTCTTTATTTCACAGGGTCGATAACAGTGAAACCAATACTGTAACAGCTGTAGACAAAGGCAATCAGACTAAAACAAGGACAGCGAGTCTTTGACGCAAAACAAAAAATGTCAAGGTACTCACC
>JABSTQ010006076.1:0-74868 GCA_013358835.2 Ixodes persulcatus
AAGGTCCGTCCTGGACCCTGCTTTTCTTAATATATATTATGAACCTGCCTTCATGTATTTCCTCCCGCATCCGTATTTTTGCAGACGACTGTGTTGTATACAGACACATTTCTAACAAAGAAGATAGCATGCAACTACAACATGACCTCACTAACCTATCATTGTGGTGCTCGACCTGGCTCATGAAGCCTAACCCTTCTAAATGGAAACTCATCTCATTTGTTAGGAAAGATACCTTTTTTTCTCATAACTATTTTATTGATTTTAACGTTGTTGAGTCTGTTTCCTCTTCTAAATACATAGGTGTTCACGTCGACTCGCATCTCTTCTGGAAGGTACGTACATATTCGGTCGTTGTTATCATCGTGCAATCGTTCTTTGGGCTACCTAAAACATACACTTCGTTGTGCTCCTCCTCACTTAAAGAAAACTGCATACCGTTCATTGATTCGGCCGAAACTTGAGTACGCATCGAGCATCTGGGATCCTCACCAAGCATATTTGATCACTGAACTAGAAGCCTTTCAAAACCGTGTAGCGCGCTTTATTTTTCTGAGTATTCTCGACATTCCAGCGTCAGCTTATTAAAACAAAAAGCCGACCTTCCAGCACTGGCCTTAAGACGCGGGCTTTCTCGCTTATGCCTTTTTCATCGCATTTACTATGCACCTTCTCTCAGTCAAGGCACCCTAACACAGTCGCATTCATTTCACCTCGTCTTAATCACTCATGTAAGATTGACAGTTTTACCTGCTGCACTTCTTTTTTGTATTCCTTCTTTGCCAAAACAGCAGTGTGGTGGAATGATCTAACAGAGCGCATCGTCACCGAGATTCACCATGATAGTTTTCGTTCTCTTATCTTAAGCAATTTAGGTATTGTATGAGTTACGATTTCTTCTATGTTTGCAGTACTGTGCAATATTGTTCGTTTGATATCAAATTACTTGTATGTTTGCACTGCTGTGCATGGTTTTATTTTATTATTTTTGTGTGTTTCATATATGATGTAGTTATCCCCCACTTATGTAATGGCCTTCCCAGAAGGACCTTTAAGGTATTTCAATAAATAAATAAATAAATAAAAGTTAGCCACAATCGGGGTGCCAACTGCCCGTTCGGCGTGGCGAGGACCGTTTGACGCGGATATTTTCAAGTGAGCCTGATACACTGCAAATACAGTTACCATTCTTATTCGTAAAAAGTGTGCGGCTATCGGTTTTGGATACGGTCTTATTCGTATGGAGGCTTTACTCGTGAGACGCGGAAGATATAAAAAACTACGCCTCGCGTGCTTGTCTGGTAGATTTAAACAGCTGATTATTTGCAGCGTCCATACTGCTAAGTGCAATTCAAATTTACGTCCTCACAATATTTTGTAGTTAATACTTGTAGCAATCATCTTACAATGATTGATCGTGTTAGCAACTACGTTCGACAAAAAACGTGGCGAAATTATTTATCTGTGAATATACGTATTAAACAATACATAAAAATTAAATTTTGTGCAACAAATTTTAAAGTGAGTATTTTATTTGTGTGCGTGCAATGTTAGAATCTGTGACAAAAGTTAAAAGCAGCCTATGATAAATTGTGATATAATTATATTTTTAAATTTGACTTTTACATAAACAGTCTGCAAAGTTTATGATCTAGCGCCATCCAAGCAAACGAAAACGGTCACTGATTTTGCAAAAACCGCTTCTAGACATTACGCCAGCCTGCTTCGCGTGTTGCATGCAACCTGTTAGCGAATTTGGCTGTCAGAGGACTTGTCGACGCAGCGACTAGCAATCGGTCGGCCCGTAGTCACCGAACAGCCGAACACTGAGCACTGCGCGTTACTCAGGCTTGCGACTGAACAGGAGTGGACTGGATAACAGGACGATGCAACCGCAAGCCTTTCAACTCGCGTAGCCATGAACACTTCCTTATCTTTCACATCAAGAGGGCAGCGAGCTTATTACCAAAACAGATAAAGAACGTTCAAAAAACTGATTCACCCTCACTTTGATAAGTGAATGGTGCCCCTCAGAATCTTGTTCTTACTCCGAACAAAAAAAGAAAGGATTTCTTGACTGGTGGTAAAGAAACGGCAGTTTTATTTCACCCACGACCTCCTCACCACACCACAAAATTTGTACTTGGGCGACGTGAATAAACCGGGAGCATCCTTCAGTATGGGGTAAGCTGCCCAGTTTACCAAGCCAAATCAAGCTTTTTTTCACTTTTATCAGATTTTTCAATGGGTTTATAATGAAGTTGCTCATGCCGTCATATTTTGGTTTTGCTGCTGACTGACGAGGGAAAGCTTTACTTCGTTGGAATGTTAACAGCGTTATTGTTATAGTCAATGTTGGGAAGAGTTAATTCTTTTTCTCTTCCGGTTTAACCTATCTGCATGCTATTAAATTGGGCGTACCAAATGTTTGGCGTGCGATTCAAGTTCAAGTTCAAGTTCATTACCCTCAAGGGCATTCTCGTGGAATGCATTATATAAGGGGGAAACAAGAATTCGGAGCGGCAATAACTACATACAAAATAGATTAAATATTAATTCCACGTACACATAAACAATACTTAAGCATACGAAGGAAAACTATACACAGGGATTGGTAGCATTGGTAATTGACACTAATATAATGAGGCAAATATAGTGTTTCTTAATCAAGTCAGTAGAATTAAACATTTCTTGCGACTGGGTCAATCTATTAGCGCGACGTGAGTGACCGGTTTTCTGGTGTGCGTGCATTTTCAGCGTGAGTGAGTTTACTTTTGCGCTTCTCCTACAATATTTCTTGCGAAATACAGAAAGATCTTGCTCTTTAAACAATATCGTCAGTGAGAGGTACCAGTTTGCAATAGAAAGCGCAAGTGGTGCAAATTTGAATCTATTAGTGCGACCCAATATTCTCGACCTTGTGAGAATGATAATGACGTAGGGAAATGTATAAGGAAGGCTTGCAGTACATCAGCATGAGAGATGCTATGTTATAACATATCTTGTGAAAAAAAGAAAGACGATATAGTTTGCGAGGTACTTCGAGGGAAGTTAGGTTTGAAATATCCTTAAATTGTGACACGCTGGTTTTGAAAGAAAAGTTACGATGAATGAATCGGGCTGCCCTCTTTTGAATTGACTCTAGTCTATCGATCAGGTAAGATTGGTGAGGGTCCCATATCGTGCTGGCATATTCAAGTTTACATCGTACTAGGCTTTTGTATGCCCTTAGCTTTACATCCTGTCGGGCTTGGCAAAAGTTCCCTCGAAGAAAACCAAGAGTTCTAGATGATTTCTTAAATATGTTATCAATGACCGCGTTCCAAGAGAGATCCTCCGTTAAAGTTATCCTAGGTATTTATAAGAGGGGAGGGGTCAAATAGCAACAAAGTCGTAAAAGTAAGATGGAATATATGTTTTGTTTTAATGATCGAAAGAGAAAATATTTGTTTTCACGATATTAATTTTTATTTGACATGCTAAGCACCATTCCGCAAGAATGTCCAGGTCTCGTTGGAGGATTTCCGAGTCACTGGGATGGAAAGTCCGGTGGTATATAACACAATCATTGATGAAAGGTCTTACGGATGACGAATTTAGCGGAGGCAGGTTTTTTAATGTAAACCAGAAAAAGCAAGGGTTCTAGACGCTAGCCTGTGGTACACCGGATTTTACTGAAATTGGATGGGATGAGGTGTCGTCTAATCACGCAGACAATTTGCGATTAGCTAGAAAAGAAGAAATCCAATTGATGGCGTCGTTCTTTATGTTTAAACTTGAAAGTTGCGATGAAAATCGCAACGGTGGTAGAACAGGCGTTAAATCCGTCGTGTAAGTCCGTCACAAAATAAAATAGCTGAGTTTCGCGCGAAAGAGTTTCACGTAAACCATGCTGGGAGGAGGGAGGACGAGGAGGAGAGGAGGGAAGAAGCTCGAGGAATGAGGGGAGGAGGAGGTGAAGGAGGAGGCGGAGGAGGGAAGGAGAAGGATGAGGAGGAGGAAGAGGAGGGTGAGGGGAGCAGGAGCATCAGGGAGAATGAGGAGGTGAGGTGGAGGGAGAAGGGGTATACCCTCCCCTCAGTACCCTTCCCTCCTTTTCAAGACTTACGCTCTAACTTGGCGTTACAGGGTGTTGTAAACGTCTTTCATTTTTTCGAAGGGGTCTTCGGATATTTTGCAAGGAACAACAAATCGGGCGATCAAATCAATAAAATTCTTCTTCTGCTTCTTCCTCTTGTTCTTATTTTTCTTAAAGGAAGCATATTCCTGGGAATATGCTTCCTTTAAGGGTGTAGCGCCATCAACAGGCACTTAACAATAATGCAAGCAAAAGGGGTCTGTTTAGTTTTATGATTTGCGCACGGCACTGGCCTATCAGTCGTTTCTTCTCATGGCACTAAGTGGGAGATGTCCGATCAGCATTTCCAAGTGGTACGCTTATATGGGCCTTATATGCGGCGTTGCTGAATGGGCGAGAATCTCCCTCATTCAAAACACCAAGTAAGAATAGTGGCTCATTGTTCTATACAAAGGTTTTATGCTCTAATTAATTCTTCCCCGTGGTTGCTGGTTTGTTAGTAGATGGTGTTGCCTTTGATATTTAAATGGAATATCAAAATTTATCTCACCTGTAACATGAACCCTCGGGTTACGGTTATAAAAGATTTTGTTTCACTCCAATTATAGGGTGCACAAAATATTGTAGCTTATCGCAGACCTCTCGAACTTACTCTCCGGCTGCACAATAATCACGTAATGTCTCAAGCATACGGAGACACAAGGTGTAAAGTATATTTTGCTACTACAGATTAAAGTGTGGCCGAGTTATTAAACCCTGAATAGACAAACTAATTAACAAAATAAAAAATGTGACCATTCATTTATACAAGAAAACAACTTTCACTTGTAAAAGGGTGGTGAGCTGTGCTAGTTGATAACCATTACACATGGTTAAACTCAGCGAACAACGTGAGGAAACTGTGGAAGAATACAGGAGACAGGATAACGCTGAACTCACAACTCCATATTTCATCCAGAAGAAAAGGAGAAAGAATAATACATATAACTAACACGCGCGTGCTCATGCCACGAGAACTCTAGAGCGCGGGGCAATGGCTTTAGCGCGTCGAATCGTTTAAAAGCAAAACTTCATTTCAGATAGAGAAACAGAAGGACGGCTCATGCAGTGCTCGCCCAAACTTTGTATAATATACACCTCGTATAATTCTCTGGGGAGGTTTTCTTTATATCGGCCAATGATAGCGATTATGGCTAGATTTGGAGTACATGTACAGGCTTAACAGTGCAGGGGCAAGTGACCCCCCCCCCCCCCCCGTCGACCTCATAGACAGGTTATGTTCACGTAGCCTATCATTAATACATCTTCTTGTCTGTCCCACATAGGTTCTACCACAAGTTAAGGGAATGGTGTATACCACGTGCGAGGTACAAGGCACAAACTGTATAGCATGTTTCTTTTACATTTAATTTGTGATAATTTTTCCAAATGCAAACGCACCTTGGAACAAATCTGGGCCATCTTTGGAGGTGGAGAAAAAACAACTGGAACTTGATATCTTTGGGCGAATTGTTTTGAGTTGTGGGACAACTTGTGGAACTATAAAACCACTACCCCCAATTATTTCTCAATATTGCGCATGCTACCTTCTTCCCCTTTTACTTTTTTAACCAAGGATTGCCCAACCTCATTTAACACCTGCCACGGGAACTCGGACGAACGAAGTCTCACAATCTGTGCCTTGAAGCTGGCATTAATTTTATGTAAACATGACTTTCTTGGACTGATCCTAGATATGAAAAAGCTATACTTAATCATTTTGAGTGCACTGACCAGTAATGTAAGATACCTTTTTTGTACGTGGGGAGAAGGACCAGCATAAATGTTTAGTGCGAAGTGAGAGCGATAGGTTCAGAAATTGTAAGACGCCTTCCTTGGGCTCTTCAGAGGTGAATCTAAGACCAAAGATACCCTAATCCATTTATTCATTAGAAAATACTATCAGTTTTTGTTGAGACTATTAGAGTGGGTATACAAGTGTACAAAGAAAGCAAAAACAACAAGAGCAGCCCACACTTGAAAAGGCACTATAAAAGATATCACTAAATAATCACACAAACAAAATGCTTTGACAATAAAAAATAAATATGAGATCCGTCAGGGGCGTTCACGGAAAACAATACACACAAAAAAAAAACATTTTATTTCACATTTTGCAAGATGCAAATAAGAAAAAAAAAAGATTCAAGTGCTCCGAAAGAAGATTTCAGTCACTTATAGTTTGTGGAAAGAATGAGTATATAAAACAGTCCTTGAAGAACCGGGGCTGCTGAAGTGTGCGAATATGTTTGTTCCAAGTTATTCTCGACTCGTGAGAAACTAGGTAAGCTGTTTTGTGTATGTGCAATAAGTCATTCCTAATCATTTATAAAAATGTCAATCTTTTTTTTTTTTTTACGCGTTATCTTAAGTAGTGGAATGTTGGCTTTTGAATACAGTGCCGCAGGTGAATCCAGTCGACGATTTTTTGAAAAAATAAAACGTAAAGCAAGTCACTGCACCTTCTCTAGCTTTAGCACATTTTTAACAATATGAGTATTCCACATTTCGCATTACGTGTTGTATCATCGGACAAATGAGTGTTTTATAAAGCAAAACGTTTTGTGTAAAACGAACTTAGTTATAAAAACCGTCTTAAATACCACAGTTCATAATTCGTTTTTTTTAGAATGCGGTAAATATGAGCACTCCAACGGGGATCGTAAGAAATAATTACGCCCAGATATGTGTAACTGCTTACCCTTGCTAGTGGATACCCTTCAATGGCGTACGCAAATTGAATGGGCTTTGTTTTGTGAGTAATAATCATACAGACGGTTTTAAATATGTCTAGTGACCTTTGACATGTATTGCACCACTAACCATCGCGTGCTAAACACATGTTAAGGTTAATTTGATCGGTGGGCTTCTTAACCTCTGTATGCAAAATACAGTCGTCGGAAAAGAGCCTAGCCCTAACAGTTAAACTGAAGAGTATATCATTAATAAACATTGAAAAAACAAAGAACCGAGCGCTGTCCCTTGAGGTGCACCTGATTTCACATCGATCAAATCGGAATGTTTAACTTTAATTTCTACAAATTGTATTCTCCTGTACAAAAACATCTCTATCCATCTGAAATCTGTGTTTTTCACAATATATTTTAATTTGAGTAATATTTTTTTGTGGTTAACCTTATCAAATACTTTTTTTTTTAATCTTAAAATAAAACATCAACTTGGTATTTGCGGTTCAGTACTTCAGGAAAATCATGCGTTACTTCAATCAGCTGAGTGTTAGTTTATACCCCAGTGTTATGGACGTACAAAATGTCCATAGCACTGGTGACTAGATCCTTTCCCAGATGATTGTCAAGAACTAAAAAGTCATCAACATATCGGAACACTTCTTTCACATGAGTTCCAAGGGTATGCTCAGTGGCACAATCAACTCTGGCAAGAAAAAGCTCGAGGTACACCTAAGCATTTCTTATGAGTTGTGAATGCGAAAGCATGCAAGCCGCTCGTCCGCTCCCTTTGTCGTCTGCTCGTCCGCTCCCGTTTTCGTCTGCTGCGTACTAGCGCGCGCGCGCTTCGGGATCTCGGAGGCCATGGAGCAGTGGTCAATGGGAGCCCCGTCGACGTGCGCCAGCCAATGGAACCGAAGGTCAATCACTCCTATTGGGATCGCGGAAACTAGGAGCCGTTTTCGCACTTCAAACTGATGACGTCAGCTCGCTCCATCAGACAGTTAATGCTTTCGCATTAAAATATCACTGAGGACCCGCGCTACAGATGACCTTATGCATACTCCAGAGCTTTGTAGGAAAACTTTGTCTTGCCAACCTATGAACGTAGAATTCAGATAAAATTGAAGTAGTTCTAGACAGCACTCAGTAGAAACAACGCTCGAGTTTAAAAAGAAGAGTTCATTGTTGTCCTCAATACATAATTTTACAAAGCGAAGTAAAATGTCATTGGAGAGTGAATTAAAAAGATCCTGAACATCAATACTAAAGAAACTATGGCTGCCATACTGATCTGCTTCAAAGCTCCTACCACTTCCTCTGAATTCCGAACCAAGAAAAGGTCCTTGAGTCGCATGTCCGACAGGTATTTCCGTAGATAAGCTGATACTTGTCGCTGCCAAATACCTCGCTCGTCGACAATGGCATGGAAAGGGCAAGCGTTCTTGTGCGACTTTGCGCTGAAGAAAACTTCAAGGTGTAAGCCTTCCGCTTTTTGAACCTTCCCAGCAAGCTGGTTCAACGACAGGCTTTTACATAATCTCACCGCTGCACAGCGTACCTTCGTTGGAACAGCCTGTTTAAGGCGGAAGTTCTTTTTAGCAGCAGCACACACTTTTTCATTGTACATACCTTTCCGAATAAGCACAATGGTTCCCTCTTTACCGGCCTCCAAAACACGTATTCAGTTATCAGTTAGATAGTTGACAACCGGATCTGATCATGGACCTGCGGGCGGCGGATTCCTAGAAGACAATCTACACTTTCCGACATACAACGGGGTCTAACACCTTAATTGGTTCAGTCCGCCACCCTTCGAGTCAAAGTCAGCAGCTCTGGGGGACGTAGTGAAGGTCGGTGCTAAACTTCGGTTCAAGACCTAGTGTTTTGCCAAATTCAGGTGGAATCTCCACCTCTCCACGTGTCTTATATCGACCGGCAGTGGGATTAACCTTTGCTTTTTTTTTTGGAAGATGTGGTCGGAGTTGTTGACCCAAAAACTCAGTGACGTTAATCAGAATAATTACAATGTAGCGCAAAGACAACACAGGAAGGAGACAGTGAAAGGAAGGAACGCTACCCACAACTAGGTATTTACTGTATGTATCGTGAAAGTGGCGAACGAAGTGACAAATGCGATGAAACTCAGAAAAAAGAAAGAAGACACTTCGATCTACACTGATGATTGACTTAAATTACCCCTCTAAAAAGAAGAAAAACGAAGAAAAAAAATGATTGAAAAATATTTTCAGTTACCCGCTAGATTTAAGAAATATTGTCTCGATATTGCTGCTCTTTGTGAAACAGTGCGACAGAGGGCGCACTTATACACTTGGTCCCGTGAGTCATGATAGTTTTAGCCACATATGTCTCTCTTGCCCTCTTGCTAAATTGCGCCTGAGGACTCTAGTTTGACTGAACACAGGGGTGCAGGCACCGTCTCTGACATGGATGGCGAGATGCCCTGATGGAGGTGATTGAAGAGTCAAGGCATGCTCTCGTAATCGCACGTTGACACAGCGGCTTGTTTGTCCGACGTACACACTTCCACAGGAGCACGGAATTTCATAGACCACATTGACGTCGCAATTCACGTACTTATGTATAGGATGGACTGTGCATAGAGTATGAGTTTGTTGAGGTCTGTTGATTTTCGAACAAAGCCTCTTAAGTTTATCCGGGGCTGAAAGTACCACTTGTATGTCATATCTTGAAGCTATCCGTTTCAAGTTATGCGATATTCTGTGGATGTAAGGAACCACTGCTGGCCGTGTTCTTCTCTCAGCACTTCTTGTTCTTCTTTCATTGGGAGCTGCCAAACTCTCAGCAACCTCAAACAACAAGGAATTGGGATATTCTGACTCTTGTAGTCTTAGACCCTTTGAATCAAAGCCCTTCTTGGCTGCATGTTTGCTGGACTTTTGTAGGGCGGCTTTTAGACAGCTCTGCACAAACTGAAGAATCAAACTGAAGAAGTCGTTTCTTAGACCGTGGTGAGTAAGTCCAACACGTATGGTTCTCTTGAAAAAGAAGTTGGAGGTCCAGGAATTGAAGCTTACTGTCGGTTGGTAGTTCATATGTAAATTTCAATCCCTTGGCATGTTTACAGAAATTAGACTGGATGGTGTTGACTGTCACTGACTGAAGTTGGGCAGATCTTTTATGCAGGAGTACGAGGTAATCATCCACATATCTAAAGACATGTGCCACAAGGTTGTTAGGAAGGTTCTGGGATATGTCACGGTCACATTGGGAAAGTAAAATGTCACACAGTACTGGGGCAACACAGGATCCTATGCAAATGCCTTACTTTTGTATATAGGAATAGTTGTTGAACACGACAACGGTGGATGTAAGGTAAAATTTCAGGAGTTCCAGGAAGGACTCTACTGGTAACCCACATTGGTTTGAAAGACCACGCTGCCATTAACCTCGATGCAAGCGCCTACCGCATCAAACATAGCCTTATGTGGTACAGAGTAGAATAGGTTCTCCACGTCTAGTGAAAGTCCGAACTTTACTTTCATCGCATCTTGTGTTGGATATTGAATTACTGTTTCTGAATTGGTAATTAAGAAAGGGTCATTCAATTTAAGGATGCTCAGGCTGCGTAACAAAAAACGAGACATAGATCCCTGCCACGAACCCTTTTCAGTAACTATTACGCGAAAAGGGCAACCCTCCTTGTGTGTTTTAGCATTGAAAAACATTTGCAATTGGTCATTTTTGGCAGCTGTGATCTGCTTCCTCAACTGTTCTAAGTCCATCCTATGGCATAACTGGAGTGCCTTTATCTTCACCGCTTTGGCCTTATATACCTTCAAGCAGTTGAAATTCTTATCAATAGCCTTTTGTGCTTTGTCAAGGTACTCATCTTTGGATGACGCGACAAATCCTCCTTCCTTGTCGGAAATGAGTAGATATAAATCATTTTGACGAAAAAAATTAACAATGTGGGAAACATTAAAGCTCCTAGTGCTTGGTGATCCTGTTTTCAGTAGTACGTATTCAATTTAAGGGTGATTAGGCTGCGTAACAAAACACGAGATATAGATCCCTGCCACGAACCCTTTTCAGTAACTATTACGCGCAAAGGGCAACCCTCCTTGTGTGTTTTAGCAGTGAAAAACATTTGCAATTGGTTATTTTTGGCAGCTGTGATCTGCTTCCTCAACTGTTCTAAGTCCATCCTATGGCATAACTGGAGTGCCTTTGTCTTCACCGCTTTGGCCTTATATACCTTCAAGCAGTTGAAATTCTTATCAATAACCTTTTGTGCTTTGCCAAGGTACACATCTTTGGATGACGCGACAAATCCTCCTTCCTTGTCGGAGATGAGTAGATATAAATCATTTTGAAGAAAAAAATTAACAATCTGGAAAACATTAAAGTTCATAGTGCTTAGCGATCCTGTTTTAAGTAGTACGTATTCAATTTAAGGGTAATAAGGCTGCGCGACAAAAAACGAGACATAGATCCCTGCCACGAACCCTTTTCAGTAACTATTACGCGCAAAGGGCAACCCTCCTTGTGTGTTTTAGCAGTGAAAAACATTTGCAATTGGTCATTTTTGGCAGCTGTGATCTGCTTCCTCAACTGTTCTAAGTCCATCCTATGGCATAACTGGAGTGCCTTTGTCTTCACCGCTTTGGCCTTATATACCTTCAAGCAGTTGAAATTCTTATCAATAACCTTTTGTGCTTTGCCAAGGTACACATCTTTGGATGACGCGACAAATCCTCCTTCCTTGTCGGAGATGAGTAGATATAAATCATTTTGAAGAAAAAAATTAACAATCTGGAAAACATTAAAGTTCATAGTGCTTAGCGATCCTGTTTTCAGTAGTACGTATACAATTTAAGGGTAATAAGGCTGCGCGACAAAAAACGAGACATAGATCCCTGCCACGAACCCTTTTCAGTAACTATTACGCGCAAAGGGCAACCCTCCTTGTGTGTTTTAGCAGTGAAAAACATTTGCAATTGGTCATTTTTGGCAGCTGTGATCTGCTTCCTCAACTGTTCTAAGTCCATCCTATGGCATAACTGGAGTGCCTTTGTCTTCACCGCTTTGGCCTTATATACCTTCAAGCAGTTGAAATTCTTATCAATAACCTTTTGTGCTTTGCCAGGGTACACATCTTTGGATGACGCGACAAATCCTCCTTCCTTGTCGGAGATGAGTAGATATAAATCATTTTGAAGAAAAAAATTAACAATCTGGAAAACATTAAAGTTCATAGTGCTTAGCGATAATGTTTTAAGTAGTACGTATTCATTTTAAGGGTAATAAAGCTGCGCGACAAAAAACGAGACATAGATCCCTGCCACGAACCCTTTTCAGTAACTATTACGCGCAAAGGGCAACCCTCCTTGTGTGTTTTAGCAGTGAAAAACATTTGCAATTGGTCATTTTTGGCAGCTGTGATCTGCTTCCTCAACTGTTCTAAGTCCATCCTATGGCATAACTGGAGTGCCTTTGTCTTCACCGCTTTGGCCTTATATACCTTCAAGCAGTTGAAATTCTTATCAATAACCTTTTGTGCTTTGCCAAGGTACACATCTTTGGATGACGCGACAAATCCTCCTTCCTTGTCGGAGATGAGTAGATATAAATCATTTTGAAGAAAAAAATTAACAATCTGGAAAACATTAAAGTTCATAGTGCTTAGCGATCCTGTTTTAAGTAGTACGTATTCAATTTAAGGGTAATAAGGCTGCGCGACAAAAAACGAGACATAGATCCCTGCCACGAACCCTTTTCAGTAACTATTACGCGCAAAGGGCAACCCTCCTTGTGTGTTTTAGCAGTGAAAAACATTTGCAATTGGTCATTTTTGGCAGCTGTGATCTGCTTCCTCAACTGTTCTAAGTCCATCCTATGGCATAACTGGAGTGCCTTTGTCTTCACCGCTTTGGCCTTATATACCTTCAAGCAGTTGAAATTCTTATCAATAACCTTTTGTGCTTTGCCAAGGTACACATCTTTGGATGACGCGACAAATCCTCCTTCCTTGTCGGAGATGAGTAGATATAAATCATTTTGAAGAAAAAAATTAACAATCTGGAAAACATTAAAGTTCATAGTGCTTAGCGATCCTGTTTTCAGTAGTACGTATACAATTTAAGGGTAATAAGGCTGCGCGACAAAAAACGAGACATAGATCCCTGCCACGAACCCTTTTCAGTGACTATTACGCGCAAAGGGCAACCCTCCTTGTGTGTTTTAGCAGTGAAAAACATTTGCAATTGGTCATTTTTGGCAGCTGTGATCTGCTTCCTCAACTGTTTTAAGTCCATCCTATGGCATAACTGGAGTGCCTTTGCCTTCACCGTTTTGGCCTTATATCCCTTCAAGCAGTTGAAATTCTTATCAATAGTCTTTTGTGCTTTGTCAATGTACGCATCTTTGGATGACGCGAAAAATCCTCCTTCCTTGTCGTAAATTCCTTGTTGGAACCTCTTTCACGATACAAACACTAAATACCTAGTTGTGAGTAGCGTTCTTTCCTATCTCTGTCTCCTTCCTGTGTTGTCTTTGCGCTACATTGCAATTATGCAAAACCAACTAGCCCAACAGCTCATTTTAATACAGTTTCTTTCTAGTACATTAGCCCTTTTCCGTGTGTTCCTCCCTTCGATCCGGTGTCTTTTATATTAACTTGATCGCCTATTCAACATGAAAGGCAGGGTTCTACTCGTTCGCCATCAAACACAGCGTCGTGCCACAAGACGGCTGTGCTTTGTTCGGCTACGCAAGTCCATCGATGCGACATGCAAAGAGGATCTGCAGGATTCGTCTCTCTGAACTGTGGCGACAGGTCCGGTTCTATCGGTCCTGCCTCAGTGTCCTTGCCGGCTATGACAACCCCCAACTTGATCACAGCCCAGGGTAAAGGTCATTCTTGGCCGCAGCAAGCCAGATGACGGAGTTCCTTTGGGGGTTCCTACGTTTCTCATCTGAAAACTCTCCGCGCACCTAGGACACCGTGGAAAGGCGAGTCTGTGTCTCTACTAAGGGATGCAGCTCTCCCGGAAGGCATACGTTCAGTCCTCGAGTGCGGTCCGAAATTTTGCACAGAACCAAAACAGCGAGGTGAAAACATGGTGGCAAACATCCACGACATTGCTGCCAAGGCCCAAGAAGATGACAGGTCTAGGTGCATTGAGGACCGTATGGACAGACTACTGAAAACAGGATCACCAAGCATTAGGAGCCTTAATGTTTCCCACGCTGTTAATTTTTTTCGTCAAAATGATTTATATCTACTCATTTCCGACAAGAAAGGAGGATTTGTCGCGTCATCCAGAGATGTGTACCTTGACAAAGCACAAAAGGGTATTGATAAGAATTTCAACTGCTTCAAGGGATATAAGGCCAAAACAGTGAAGGCAAAGGCACTCCAGTTATGACATGGGATGGACTTAGAACAGTTGAGGAAGCAGATCACAGCTGCCTAAAATGACCAATTGCAAATGTTTTTCACTGCTAAAACACACAAGGAGGGTTGCCCTTTTCGCGTAATAGTTACTGAAAAGGGTTCGTGGCAGGGATCTATGTCTCGTTTTTTGTTACGCAGCCTGAGCACCCTTAAATTGAATGACCCTTTCTTAATTACCAATTCAGAGGCAGTAATTCAATATCTAACACAAGATGCGATGAAAGTAAAGTTCGGACTTTCACTAGAGGTGGAGAACATATTCTACTCTGTACCACATAAGGGCATGTTTAAGGTGGTAGGCGCTTTCATCGAGGTTAATGGCAGAGTGGCCTTTCAAAACCAATGTGGGTTACCAGTAGAGTCCTTCCTGGAACTCCTGAAATTTTACCTTACATCCACCGTTGTCGTGTTCAACAACCATTCCTATATACAAAAGCAAGGCATTTGCATAAGATCCTGTGTTGCCCCAGTACTGTGTGACATTTTTCTTTCCCAATGTGACCGTGACATATCCCAGAACTTTCCCAACAACCTGGTGGCACGTGTCTTTAGATATGTGGATGATTACCTCGTACTCCTGCATGAAAGATCTGTCCAACTTCAGTCAGTGACAGTCAACACCATCCAGTCTAATTTCTGTAAACGTGCCAAGGGATTGAAATTTACATACGAACTACCTACCGACAGTAAGCTTCAATTCCTGGACCTCCAACTTCTTTTTTGAGAGAACCATACGTGTTGGACTTACTCACCACGATCTAAGAAACGACTTCTTCAGTTTGATTCGGCCCATTCAAGAATCATAAAACGAGGAATTGTGCAGAGCTGTCTAAAAGCCGCCTTACAAAAGTCCTGCAAACATGCAGCGACGAGGAACTTTGATTCACAGATTCTAAGACTAAAAGAGTCAGGATATCCCAATTCCTTGTTGTTTGAGGTTGCAGAGAGTTTGGCAATTCCCAATGAAAGAAGAACAAGAAGTGCTGAGAGAAGAACACGGCCAGCAGTGGTTCCTTACATCCACAAAATATCGCATAACTTGAAACGGATAGCTTCAAGATATGACATACAAGTGGTACTTTCAGCCCCGGATAAACTTAAGAGGCTTTGTTCGAAAATCAACAGACCTCAACAAAGTCATACTCTATGCACAGTTCATCATAAACATAAATACGTGAATTGCGACGTCAATGTGGTCTATGAAATTCCGTGCTCCTGTGGAAGCGTGTACGTCGGACAAACAGGCCGCTGTGTCAATGTGCGATTACGAGAGCATGCCTTGACTCTTCAATCACCTCCATCAGGGCATCTCGCCATCCATGTCAGAGACGGTGCCTGCACCCCTGTGTTCAGTCAAACTAGAGTCCTCAGGCGCAATTTAGCAAGAGGGCAAGAGAGACATATGTGGCTAAAACTATCATGACTCACGGGACCAAGTGCATAAGTGCGCCCTCTGTCGCACTGTTTCACGAAGAGCAGCAATATCTAGACAATTTTTCTTAAATCTAGCGGGTAACTGAAAATATTTTTCTGTCAATTTTTTCTTCTTTTTTCTTCTCTTTTGGAGGGGTAATTTAAGTTGGTCATCAGTGTAGATCGAAGTGTCTTCTTCTTTTTTTCTGAGTTTCATCGCATTCGTCACTTCGTTCGCCTCTTTCATGACCGTTAGTGTAGATGGTCATCGCACTTGTCACTTCGTTTACCTCTTTCACGATGCAAACAGTAAATACCCAGCTATGAGTTGCGTTCTTTCCTTTCTCTGTCTCCTTCCTGTATTGTCTTTGAGCTACATTGTAATTATGCAAAACCAACTAGCCCAACAGCTCATTTTAATACGTTAATCAGAGACTTGGTCATTTTGAAAAAAAGTCTACGCTGGTTCTGAAAGTTTTCCCCTGTGACACCACATGCAGCCCGTAAACAGTCCTTAGAAAACCAAGTCTGGTGCCAGTACTCCGACCTTAGAACTTTGCAGATTCTTCTGAATGTCCAACAGAGGGTGCAAGAAAGACCCCAGAGTTCAACTCTGGGGCCTGACATTTTACTAGCATTTTCACGTCTGGGATCAGCCCTAAGAACGTCATGTTTACATAACATTAAGGACACCTCCAAAACACAGATTTCGAGACTCCCGTCATTCGGGCTCCCGTGGCAGGTATTAAATGGGGTTGTGCGATCTTTGGTTAAAAAAGTAAAGGGAGACGAAGGAAGTATGCAAAACTACTCCAGAAGCCGGGCGGAGACATGATAACTGAAATAACAAAAACAGCTTGACAGAACAAAAATACCGATTTAATTTAACGTTTCGACACCAATACGGGAGGCATTTTCTGTGACGCAGAGTGCAAATGAGAGTCGCACGGAAAGTTCGGCTATTTAGACATGAAGCTTGTGTACACATCCGGAAGGGAGCCACGGTTCTTGTTGACCAGAGATGAGTTACTTCCGCGTTAGTCGTTCTGGATGAACCAAGATTCCAGCAGCTTTCTCGGTCTCCACCTTTTCTCCCTTGGCAAGGTCGATGCTTTGTCAAAGTCAAATTGGTGGCCTGACGTCCATGCGTGGTTGTCGAGTTCGGATTTGAAGCAGGTGGCGTTCGTGGCCTTGGCGACGTCCCGCGCGAGTTCTTTTAGTCTTTTTTTTTTTTTTCGTCCAGTCTCTCCCATGGAGGACGCGTCACATTCCTTGCACTGTACCTGGTAGATCACGCCCCTTTTTGTCTATGAAGGGACGGGGTCTTTTGGCTTTGAGATAACACTGGCAATTATTCTGTAGGGTTTGTATTCAGTTCGTACAGTTAACGGAATAAGCGCGCGTCCCAATGCCTCCGAAACCCCATTAACGTAGGGGATGCATAGGACGTCACGTGTTCGTTCGGCTCGATCCGTGCTCTGACGGGACATTTTTTTTTTTTCTTTATTTTAAACGCGGTTGTTAAATCGGTCGGGGCAGTTACGTCCCTTCAAAGCCTCCCACACATGGCTAAGTTCTTGATTGCTAAGCGACGAGTTAGATGGGACTGTTTCACAAAATCGCTTTTCCTTTTGAACTCAAAATCTACTATTGAACAACACTAGTAAATATATCGGGCGTTCGCGGGAAAAGCGAACCTCTTTTTCGCACCGCAAAAAATAAACTAGAGATCGCGGAGAGCTCAAACTCCGTCAGAACGTAGCCCCAGCCATTCCAGCAAGATGCCAAAGTTTCAGCACCAACCATTATCTTCAAGAAAGTTATAAGAGCTTTTTTGAAAATTTCAATAGAAACACGGCGGCCGACCGAGTTCTCGACTACAAACCAGAAAAGAAAAACGGGCGAAAATAAGTCCATTTTTCGTAAAAAGCTTCAAAAAATTCCGTATAATGTTTGAATAAGGTAACCATTGGTGCTAAAATTGTGGCATTCGGATCGAACAGCTGGGGCTACGCTCTGACAGAGTTTGAGCTCTCCATGATGTCTAGTTTATTTCTGTGGTGCGAAAAACAGGGCTTGATTTTTCCCGCGGACGCCTCATATATTTACTAGTGTTGTGCAATAGTCGATTTAGATTTCAAAACGAATTGTCATTTTGGCGTAATATTTTCAAATCGAATATCAAATAGTTGCGGTGAAAAAAAAAAAAATTGGCCAAAAAGCTGTATGCAGGAGAACTATTGCATTCCTCAGATAATTAAAATTGCAGCCTCGTGAATGACTAAAAAAATATTTGCTCGAGGAAAAGGTGTATTCAATACAAGTCAGGCACACATATCTACAGTATCTGTAGAGATGATAGAGAAAAAAAACAGTACGAATAAAGAACACAGCTTGTCAGGACACGGCTCCCTAAAATATACTTCTGCATAATAAGCGCAGTTTAAATATATACATTTTACTGCAGTGTATATATCCTGCTCTGATGTTCATGTTTGTGTAAAAAAAAGGGGTACCTCGAGCTCAGCGTTTCTGTCTTTAACATCCTTTCGGGTAGCAAGGACTTGTCATTATTTGTATCTTAAGGTACAGTTTTCTCGTCTTGATTGTCGTTCAATTTTGGATTAACAAATTCTAGTTGTGACAGATACTATGCTGTATGACACTATCTGACAAAAAGCAAACGGTTTACCCACATAATATAGTCGTTTTCGACCATAAGAAGCCACAGACAAAACTAAAAACGAGTAACGTAAAAATAAATTTGCACATGCAACGAACATTTGGCATCACGACACAAATGTGTCTATAGCTTCACTTAAAGGACACATCCAGTTTGAGTTGGGCAAACGTTTTCTAAATACTAATGCCTTAGTGCTTGATTTTTTGTGCCCACTATCATATTCCTGTGCGGGGTACAAAGTGGACAGACAGAAGTGTCTATGTTAGCATTCGCCAAGAACTCGTATTCGGTTGGTGAGAATACTTGTTCCAGCTGAACGCTAATGCTGCAATTTTTACAGTCTGCATTGCGCTGACCTATGAGAGGTGCAAGAATCCAGCACCTCTAAGGCCTTGCTGCCTAGGAGGTGTTAAACTTATAGTGAATGGTATCTGATTATTCAGCTCTTTAAACTATTGATTTTACGCTTCTCAGCTCCTCTGTCTCGTAAATGTTATCAACAAAAGGCTTCTGATGTAGAAGCATTTTGTTGATGTAGAAGCTTCTGATGTAGAAGCAGATATATTGAACAGAATTGGTTTATAAACACTACGTTAGATCGCAAACGAGCTGGTGCTAGTTGAGACTTCTGTGTCTGTCCGTCCTTTCTTTTACTCATTCTCGGGGTGTTTCTTTATGTACAAGGTTGTTTTAGTTTGTACCTTTTAATCTCCGGCAGCTGCAAGCATCCTTGCCCACGAGTAAAGATTGACATTGCATAGCCGACCATATGAATGCAATGAGCAGAAAAAATTAAAAAAACGGCTACAAAAATGGAGATACTAAAAGATGCCCTGGAAAGTACTTTCTTGAACAAAAGTACATCAGCACGCGCCCCAGAATCTTCAACATCGTAGAAGAGTATTCATCCCTAAAGCTTACCGACCAGGCAATATGTTGGTTACTACCCTTAAAACTCCACCTGCCTATTACAATGTGGCTCATGCTTTTATGAGCAGTAAGTACCCCGATAAGACCACTAACGCCCATACTGGCGCATTTACACAGCTAGAGAATATGATCTCCCTGCTGGAGCTTTCATTGGCTAACGACGACACGGTTGGGGAAAATGTGCTTCAACGCGCGGATGTGCTTTGCGGTTGGGGCTCCACTCCTGGCGTGAACACGCCATTAGTCCTGTCATGGTGAAGCCTGGCACTATGATGGGTTTCCTTTTTTATACCTAGGACATAACTTATAATTTTGTTACTATTAATTCGTGTTTTTTTCGTGTTTTCTGTATTTGAAAGACAGTTTATAATATTTCGAAGTACACTGAAGGTATTTTTTATTACAGATCTTCGCAGAGTTTTTTGGTATTACTGACGTCATACTGAAGCATGAGCGATTTGTCGAGGTTGCTTAGAAGAACCTGCCAACTGTTTTAACGGTGGCTGAAGGAAATCCAAGACGGGCCCTGCTCTGCGAGATCATCATATGGCTACATGATGCAGAAGATGCCAAAAAACAAAGGCGCATGTGGCTCGCAGTTCAACCTTTGTTGTAGTACACTTCTATTTTTTTTTCAGCAGAAGTTTACAGTACAGGAAGCTGTTGTTCGTCTCTTGCTATTCATTTCCTTCCAGGGGCTCAGCTTACGGGTTGGTAGAAACTATGGGCTTTCTAAACAAGTATTTCATTACGTGACCCTGCTCTCATGCACATGAGTATGTGCAGAAAGCATGGTCACCAGTTTTATGACCGACGGTTGGCTGGATATAAGAGCATATAGCTTCTGCCACCCCGTAAGCTTAACGATGTACAGAGTATAAAACTGTTTTACTACATGCTGAGGATTTCGAGGTCCTATGATAATGTCATTTTTTTTATTTTCACTGGTTTTAAACTTTTTTTTAATCAGATGCACGCTGAAAATGTAGCGACTTTGAAAAATAGCTGTGTTGCTTGACCCTTGACCAAGGATTCTTATCGTTCAATTTATTTCAGTTTTGTCACAAAAAGACTTCTCGTCCCCAAGAGTGTATTGTCCAGCAGTGTAATTTCCATAAGCGCCTCTGTGATGCTGTAGTCATTTTCAATTTTAACAAACATGGTTTGCAGAGGTATTGCAGCATTTTTTAATCGAATAAAAAGTGTAGTGGCATTGAAACGGGTTATTCTAGTTGCTTGCCTTTTTCCAAGAGTTTTTACTTTTTTATTTTAAACATGCTTGATAATGTTAATGTTCGCATGCGTACTGTGATACTGCCTTATTTTTTTTAATTTTCATATTGGGGTTCAAAATATTACCGGAGATTTTTTTTGAAAGTCGGATGCACAAAGGAAATGTCTAGTGGCATTTAAATTGTGTATTCTAGTCGCTTTAATCTGGTCAAGCATTCTTATTAAATTTATAAAGCTTGTCATTTTATCTTTGTAATTTTTTTTTTATGCCAAGGGTTTATGGTGCAGCCGTGGGACTTCGTGTGCATTGCTAAATTCGTATTGTTTTTATTTCTATTTATTTTCGCACCTGTAGTTTTGATGACCGAATAAAAATATTTACACAAATCAAGTGGTATTTTTTCAACACATTTTTGTTGCTACCCTTCTGGTGAAACGCCAATGTTAGCCGCCGCATCTAGACTGAAGTTTCCTGTGTTTTTTTTGTTTTGTTTTTTTTTAAAATAAGCATGTTTCCGTGCCCAGAAGATATAGTCTTCATTTGTGTTGGCGCGAGCATCGTGATGTTTATTTGTGGCACTGCAAACAGGCGTCTCAAAAAGATACACAGTGCGACTTTTTCTCTGGAAAGGCAACCCTTCCAAAACGTTTCTGCGCCTTTTTTAAAAACAAACATGCAAAGGCAGTTTAATTTTTTTTTCCTCGAAGTCAAAAGTGGAAGAGAGGGGGAGGAAAGTTATACTACCTCTTTACTGTGCATTTCATTCCTCAAGGTCCCAAGGTCGATCCCCAAGGCGAGCAAAGGTACACCTGTGCTACTACGAATTTTATTTCTCTTAAATGGCGACATTGATTCTATAAGGAAAGAATGTTACTCCCTTGCTACTACAACTTTCGTTCCTATAGAGTGGCAACATTATTCTCAAAAGGAGAAAAAGTTGCTCCCCTGCTACTATACATTTTACTTTAATAATAAGGTGGTAACATAGTCCCACTAGGGAGTGAGGTTGCTCCCCAGTTAGTTAATTTCAATTCCTAAAAGTGGTATTGTTGATCCCCAAAAAGAGGGAAGGAATTACTCTCTTTTATTTGAACGAATGAAACTGAGAGACCATCATTAATCCTTTGGAGGGCAAAGTTCGTCCCCTTACAGAAATTTTATAGGGTGCTAAATGGTCAATTGGGTGGCGAGAGCTACCCGCCCACTCGAAGCTCGTTAAAAGGGGAAAAGCGGCATCGTGCATGCAGGCTGCTCTAGAGAAGTCGTGCCACCACGTGCTACAGGAGAGCTTTGGTAGGCAGGTAGAACGGTTTGGGGTCGCGGGCTTCCCAGCGTCTGTTTTGCTGGGGGTGGCGGAGAAATTACTAATGAAGTTAAAAATGGGACCCCATCAACCCAAAGAAAGAGCGAACAAAAGACCACAAGTGATCTTTTATATGCATAAAATGTCTCGCAATATGAAAAAGATAGCTGTCGTGAGGTTCGTGATGTTGGAAAGAAATGACAGAAGACACGAGGATGCGTTATGGGAGAATTCACATTGCACTGTAGAAATATGGAAAAAGAATATTTACGAAACTATTTACACCACTTCAACAAATATTAAGGTTCGAGTGTACCCTATAAAGTCCCTCGCTCACGACTTTTCAGTCCTTGCGGCGTAGCACCCGTGGCAGCAGATGATCAGGGGTCTACCGAAGTCAGGGCCGAGGGACGTATTGACGAGGCAGTTAATCAATGGCCGAAGGCTGAATCCGGCATCGTACGTCTTTGGCAGCCTATGACCAGGTTTCCACTAAAGTCAGGGCCGAGGGACGTAGCGACGAGGTAGTTCGGCGTTGGCCGAAGGCTTAAATCAGGCCCCGTACGTCGGTGGCAGCATATGACCAGGTTTCCACTAAAGTCAGGGCCGAGGGATGTAGCGACGATGTAGTTCGGCGTTGGCCGAAGGCTTGAATCAGGCCCGTACGTCGGTGGCAGCCTATGACCAGGTTTCCACTAAAGTCAGGGCCGAGGGACGTAGCGACGAGGTAGTTCGGCGTTGGCCGAAGGCTTGTATCAGGCCCAGTACGTCTGTGGCACAGAGTGGCAGCGGGTGTTCAACTGCGCCACGCATGAGTCTTGTCCACCTCCGGAAGGTTGGCGCCCGGACTGCGTGGGAAGCAGGTTGTGGGTCGGGCCTCTTGACGTCTGGTCACGCCGACGGAGGTCCGGCCTGGTTGCGCCTGCTCCGTCCTTTGTCAACCGCCCGAATCCTCTCTCGCGCTCCTCGCATCCCCCACCCCGTCTTCTTCTTCCTCGTCCTCTTCGGCTTGTCGCGAAATCGCTCATCACAATAGCGGGGCGGTACAACGTGCCGGTCGTCTTTTCGCTGCCTAATAATTTGTCGCAACTTTGCCCCAGCGTGGCTGACAGAGAAATCAAAGCTAACAAGTGTTCTGTAAAACACAGAAATAAGTATGCTGATTGTGCAGTAGGAGTGTTGTACCGAATCCCTTTGAGCTGCGGCTGGGCATACGTCAACGACCGTGAGCGCGATCATGCCCTGTCGCTGCGCTCAACAACGGACGGACATCTGCCTCTCCATTGACCCACTTGGACGTGTCAGCCTAATCTTGAAAATATTACTATTGTTCGAAAAGGGGGTGACATAACTGCACCAGAACTGCTGGAAGCGAACTTGATAGGAAAGAAGGGAGATAATTGTGTTAGCCAGACATCGGTGTATTTTCATTAAAAGAATAGCTTATCTTGAGCGTTGATGCGATAACGGCGCGGTTGTTTACTTGGGTGTGTTCTTTTCATTAAACGTTCAGTTAAAGTTCAGCGCTCGTCTTACGCATTCCTCCCTTTGTCCTTGTGTTTTTGCGCGCTGCTACCAGTTGTAAGCACAAAGCTCTTTCCCGTGCGAGCGTCGTCTGCTAGGCTATTCCGTCGACCGCACACAACCCCTGCTCCTCACCTGCTGGCACAGCTAACCGCCTTTAAGCAAAGATCTGAACAGCGCTTGCTTGCATGATGCTGCTCAGGCGTAGCATAAACCACGCGTCATTGCGCCGGCCACTGTTTATGCCGCGCAAGAAGTGTACCACGCCTGCGCGCGCTCTTCAGACGTTTGCTCTACCAACAAATAAGAGAAGTAAAGAGAGAGAGAGAGAGAAAGAGAGTTTGGCGTTGGATAAACATTAATGTCAATCAGCGCCCTGCGCTCCTTTGCTACGGAGCAGGGGCTCTGTTCGGTCAGCGGAATAACCTAGCAGACGACGCTCGCACCGGAAAGAGCTTTGTGCGCACGCGCGTAATCTCTACTGTATCGCCGCAATCCCCATGGCACGGCGCTGGCCGGCCCGGCGGTCGAGGCTCGCTTGATATTATTAAAACTTGGGCCACTGTACCTTGGCGGAAGGAAACTTTCCCGCCGCAAAGAAAAAGACGCACGGAACCGGATCGCTGCACTTCATATGTCGGAGAAGTGTCGCTTCGTGCGTTCTTGAAGTGTCCTGCTTGAAAAGCCCTTTACAGGTTATGCACTGTGAAAGGCGAAACATCCGAACGTTCCACGGGATATTCGCTGCAGTTGTCCGAAACTCGAACTGGGAACGGATGCGACGGGACAACCTACTCTTTCGCATCTCCGCAGGCGGCGTCGGCCTCCCGCACTTTTTTACCCGCCAGGTGGCAGCGCAGTTTTTAGTTTTGAGGTGTCAAGAGATTTCACTCATTCGGAAGTTGATTTAAAGTACATTGACATTCTAGCTTTCCATGTTTTTGGTTTCATGGGCTGGAGACCAGACCGACCAGACCCGCGGTTTAGAAAGAAGTTGTTGATGCTTTTCACTTTTTAGCAGCCCGAATTGTTAGGGATTACCTTGGAACTGTGTCAAGGAAGAAACTGTTTGCAGACCTTGTAGACGTTCTCTTTCCGACACCAATTTATCGTACAATGGTAAGCAAAAGACCATCTCAATACGTCTTATGCCGCGTTAAAAGGTGTGCGACACCCAGCGGACAAAACCTTCTTTTTTTAAGTTTAATTGTTGCATCCAACCGACAAAAGTGCGGCTGAAAGAAAAGAGTATTTATGTTTTCCATAGGCACCCAACGGTTTGCTCTGCAAGTTGCCGGAAACTACCGAGTATGTTTTTATCGAATGCTGGGATTCAGTTTTTTCTAAACGTCCTGCAGCGCACGTTGAAAAAATGTCTCGCTATTTCACGAGAGTCGATACGTCTGCTCGCGGTCTTGACGAGTGACACTGTCCAGTAAAGCCTCATTACTCTCGTGGATTTATATAGCATGTGAAAAGCACGAATGGATGTTCGAAATGTTGTGCCAGCGCCAAAATTTGTGTTTTGTTTTATTTTATTCAGTGTGTAGCACAAATCAAATCTACTATGATAGTCGAGAGATTGTGCCTGACTGGTTCCCACTGCTGAATAGTTTAGTGAATATAAGAGAATTTTAGAGTATGATTATCGGGAGTAATTTGTGATATGTTGTAACCTTTTAATCGCCCTAACTTCCCATGCCAAGAAAAAAAAGGCTGCAGTGTAACTTTGTGGTAACCCCTCCGCTTCGCACGCGGCCGACACAGGTTCGGTTCCCGGGGGCGGCGGGCGATCTTTTCCAACGATTTGGCAACATCGACAACGGACACCTTACGGCCTACTAAACAAACTAATACATCAACAACATCAGCAGCTACAACATCATCACCAGCTACAACTTCAACAACGGATGTCAATTATTGTGGTGAGAAGAGCCGATAACAGCTATCGCTGTAAAAAAGAGCCTGTCAAAGAGTAGAATTAAGCGCAATTCAGTGGCATAACGTCACTGATCACTTCCCCAAGGATGCCATCAAACGAACATCACAGTTGAGGACTTTGCATAATGTATGCCAACTCTAGAATACACATTAAAAAGCATAAGGTGCATATGGTTAAAACCGGAGACAACGGAAATAGAGGGACAGCAAAAGTCTGAATAATTACTCTTGCAAGGGCGGTGGTTGTGGGACATGCCACGTTCACAGTGGCCGGATGTGCCATCACTGCTACGTCCGCGCCGTCGAAGGCTCCTTTTTCCAGCAGGTAGACCTTTCCCTGGCCCCCTTCTTCGGCTGGGGTGCCAAGGACCACCACCTGGATGAATATACACGCTCTAATAAAAGGTATGTGTGAAGATACCTTCTTCCCCCAAAGAATCTTGCACTCTGCTTAAATAATTTTACTCCCACGATCCTAGATTATGTCAGTCTAATCTCTTTCACGGCTGAACTATTGAGAAGGAAGGTGGTCACTGTGTCAATATTATCTAACTGACAAACGTTGTGGGGAGGTGTCAGCAGATGCCTTTTCATATCCGGTAAGGCCTCTGCGGCCATTAGTTTGGACATCTGTAACAGTTTGCATTTAGCCATTCAGTTATTGTGGTCTTTTGTGATGTTTTAAAACGTAGAAGGGTGATTTCAGATAAGATGGACCAAAGGGTGGCTAGTCGACATCTTTAAATCAACTGATGTTTTTATATGCCATTGTCTAGTGTCTGGTATAAACGAATCCACACTTTGTTTTGTCCAGAAAAAAAATTTGGGAGCAGGAAATATCGTAAAGCATGAGAGGTGGACAGTTGCATTAACGCGCACTGACGGAGGGGGCACGTTTGAAAGTGAATAACTAAAGGGATAATGTTAGAAGAATTCTAATACTTTTCAAAAACAAACTATGGGTACAGCTTGCTTGTAATATAAAGTAATAATATTTATGTAAATTTTATTTAAGTTTCGAAAAATGGCCAAACATGCCTGCTTGAACGACAAACGCCAAAATTTGGAGGCCTGTATCTCATGAAATAATTTAATCATTATCATATAATTTGCAGGTAGTATTTTACTTATATATGTCTATTATTTAAAAATAAATTAGGTATTTTAGTGATACGATAGTCGGGATATATTTAGGCAAACATGGAAAGAAAATGAAACAACGAAAAATTCCGATGCAAATAAAAAAAACACCACCTTTGATTTTTTTTAAATTTGGGTACCCTGTCATACTCTATTTCGGCATTCATTTCTATTAAAAACATGTTGCATCATTTTATTGAGAAAGAAGATACAGCTCCCCAAGGTAGGGTCCTTTTTCAAAGCCTACACGTAGCAGTGCCCTATGCGAGAAGTGAATCTGAGTTCCAGTTTCAGGAAACTAACACACATCATTCATATATTTTTATTCATATGAGGTCACTGACAGCTAGAGCAATCGGTCACACACTAAAAGTGAGGAGAAACTACCGTGTACAAAGAGCTATCATATTACGAACTAGTGATCCGAGAAAAGATCCTGCAGGCCATCGGTCACTGGGAACTTTGTTTACTTTATTTTCCTATGGCACTATATGCTCCTCTCTCTTCCCCTCTATCTCCATCTCTCTCTCTTATATATATCCCTGACGTATACATCTAGAATAAAAACATATTCAAGCATTCCCTTTCTGCGTGAGTGTGTTCTGTGGCTAGCAACAATCATTTCCTTGCGAAGATCACAATTATGGCGCAATAGTTGACGGAAGTAGCAGGCGACACTCGTCGCTAGTTCTGGCAAAACGGCCGATACAATCTTTTTTCGCATTTCCCCGCTCGCTGTCAAGGATGAGGGGGCTCGCTTCAACCATGCAAAATATGGCCGCCGATGCCTGTTTACTGAGCAGTCATGCCTGTAGCCATAAAACTCGCTGGCTTCGCGGGCGATAATATCAGGCACAAAGAGGCACACCGACAGAGAGCAGAACCCCCAAATGCTCGAGCCCCGCCTAAATACAATAGAGCGTAAACACTGTCGCCATGTTAACCTAGGAAAGGTTAACATGGCGAGTTTTTGGTAAGGAAAAGCATGGCGTGTGGTATGAGCCGGATCCTCACACGAGGTGCAATGTGAGCCCTGAGAACCTGTCTGCTGCCCTAGAGTACTTTACGAAAGACGAGCTACAATGTTCGCGCCAAGGTCCCAACCAGAAGGACGTGATCTCTGTCATGCTCGACGTGGCGATAATGTTCGTGCCAAAAGCGCTTCCTGACACGCTCAATCCGAGAGGCCTTTCGTTTATACAGAGAGAAGCATCCTGATTCCGGCGTTGGGCTAACCAAACTTTATTCCTTGTGCCCTAGATGGGTCAAATGTATTCCACACCAGGAAGTGTGCATTTGTGCGCGCTGCGCCATTTATTATATTTGTATTGCCGCTGTAGAGAACGTTACAGGCTCAACATTCAACACTGGTCAAATGAACTCAGCATTTCTGCGCGACCCACTAACAGGTCTGTGTCTTTAAGGAGGTTATGATCACTGCCCAAAAGGTCAGTCTCTTACACTCGAAGAACTTCATATTCATAACCATATCAGGCAAATGCAACATAAAGCGATCTACGATGAAAAGCAGCTGCATGCAACGCGAAACCATTATCTTTCATTTTGACTTTGCTGAAAACTAGACCATCGTGCTTCCTGACAAAGTTAAAGCATACCACTGAAGAAAAAAACGTTACGATATTTACATGTGTAGTGACGACAAGAAAATCTACAAACAGCGTTGCTATCATCAGTGAGGACCTGCGTGACGACGTCGCTCTCACGTGCTTGGCTCTAGAAAAAGTGAAAGAGTGGGTGGAAAACAACGTTGCGGTATACTCGCACGTGACGTACGTAAGTCACGGGGCCGCCAGTCATTTTAAGAATTACTACCAGCTTCACCAGTTTGCACAGAATGATTGCCCACAAGCCCAGTGCTCATTTTTTGCATCTGGACATGGGAAAATGCATGCGACGGAGTTGGCGGACTCGTGAAGCACCAGGCCACGCTGAACAACCTGAGAGAACGTTCAATAAACGCAATTCAGACGGCCAGGACAATGGTGAGCGTTCTATTTGAGAAACTGGGTACATCTTGCGTATCTGGACGAAAATGAGCTTGTTCGGTATCGTCAACAACAAAAAAAGAAGAGTGGCTGACGGTGCGCAACTTTCCTGGCATTCATTCTTGGCACGCGTGGCGGCTGTGCAAGTCATCAACAGAAGGAACCTGTGACATATATGTAGAACGGACAATCGAATCTGGTTAGAAGAAACTTTATGAAATGGGTACATCGATTAAAGCTTTAGTGTAAAGTGCCCAATTTGATGCCCCAAGGACTGCTCATTTCGAATGCCGGGTTATCTTATTTATCACAGTTTTCTTCGCGGGATATTTAACCTACTGCTTTACTTGGTGATAGCTTATTGAATCTTTATCTGATCACCATATGAGAATCACGAAACGTTATCCTCGGGCAGGATAAAATATCTCGGCTTGCCGCGATCCATTCGTACACCGAGAGTATCGAAGCTCTTACAGTCCGGCGCGGTGGTACACTTCACCTGAAATGGTTTGTCCCCGGAAATACATAACTAACCTAAACAATTTTAGTATTCTATCTTTATTTTTGTGCGTGGAAGTAAAGTTGTTTATTTTTTTTAAATATAAATTATACCGGAAAGTAAAACTTCACACTGCATCATCTTTTATCGAATCACTAGTCTCTAATATGATACCTCTTTGTACGCTGTATGTAAAATGCTGTATATAGTTTCTTGCCACTTTTAGTGTGTGACCAATTGCTCTAGTTGTCAGTGACGTCATATGAATAAAAATATATGAAAGATGTGTGTTAGTTTCCTGAAACTGGAACTCAGAGTCACTTCTCGTATAGGGCACTGCCACGTGTTGGGCTTTGAAAAAGGACCCTACTTTGGGGAGCTGTGTCTTCTTTCTCAATAAATGATGCAACATGTTTTTAATAGAAATTAATGCCGAAATAGAGTATGACAGGGTACCCAAATTTAAAAAAAATCGAAGGTGGTGTTTTTTTTATTTGCATCGAATTCTTCGTTGTTTGATTTGTTTTCCATGTTTGCCTACATATATCCCGACTATCGTATCACTCAAATACCTTATTTATTTTTTAAATAATAGACATATATAAGTAAATACTCCCCTACAAAGTATATGATACTTACTAAATTATTCTATGAGCTACAGGCCTCCAACTTTTGCCTTTTGTCGTTCGAGCAGGCATGTTTGGCAATTTTAGAAAATTAAATATAATTTGCATAAATATTATTACTTTATATTAAAAGCAAGCTCTATCCCTAGTTGTTTCAAAAAAGTATTAGAATTCTTCTAACATTATCCGTATAGCTATTCCATTTCAAACGTGCCCCCTCCATCAGTGCGCGTTAATGCAACTGTCCATCTCTTCATGCTTTACGATTTTTCCTGTCCCCAAATTTTTTTTTTCTGGACAAAATTAAGTGTGGATTCGTTTATACCAGACCACTAGACAATGCATATAAAACATCAGTGATTTAGAAATGTCGACCAGCCACCCTTGGGTCGATCTATCTGAAATCACCCGTACGCAAAACCTGAAAACTTAATACAGCCAAACCTCGATGTAACAAACCTCTATGTAACGAAACCCCCGATGTAACGAAGTACATAACTTTTTCTAACCGCAAGTGTATACACGCCATCTATTTTTGACCTCTATGTAACGAAGTCCATTTGCCGAAATTTCGATGTAACGAAATTTCATGGACAATTCGGCACAAACTTTTGAGTTTCAAAGGAGATTTTGGGAAGCACACGCGCTAAAACGGGCCCCCGATAAAGCGCAAAGGGTGAAACGGGCCGCCCAACTGGCCCATCTGGCCCAATGCACCCAGGGAGAGGGCGTCTAATCTGGCGAGTGTGGTGTACAGAACGGCCACTAGAGGACACTAGAGCCGCCAGCGTTTCGTCCATCCGCTTCGTTCGCGCAGCGTAGTTAGTTTTTTTTGAGGCCAAACTAAAAACGTGCGTCTCTCGTTGTCCTGGGCCACGGAGCCTTCAAGGCGATGGAACCGTCCCTGACAACGTCGACCTTGACGACTTTCTATACGCCGACTCTGCTGTCATTGCGAAGGAGGAGGTGACCGACGAGGCGATAGCTAGCGATGTTCATGGGAACTCGCAAGACGGGGACGACAGCGAGCCTGATGAGCAAGACACCTGCAATGTGCCCAGTAACTAGTGGTGGACGCGGTCGATGTCTTGAGGCGGTTCGCGAGCACACAGCAAGACGAAGATGCGATGCAAACCGTCTGGCTATGCGAACGTCGAGTGATGCCAATAATAATGTCAAGAGTGGTCCAGAAAAAGGTGACGGACTACTTTTAACTGAAATAAAGGCGTCCTTGGTGAGTTTTGTGCACCCGGGAAACATTTGTGGAAACTCTTTAACGTTAGCCCCAAAGTTCTATGTAGCGAAATTTCAGTGTAACGAAGTAATTTCCGAATTTTACCGACTTCGTTACATCGAGGTTTGACTGTATTCTGGTTTTTTTTTTACAAGCTTGCTCGTATGCTCTTGGACTAGGAACTTGGGGTTTTCCCGGAGTACCCTCAATAGTTCCCCGAACTCCCAAATTTTCTCTACTGTTCCTGCTCTTAAGCGAAGATTTTTTTTCCAGTTTAAGCGCTATTTTTTGGCAGATTTGGGTCACCTATCGACGGGTAACTATGAACCAAGCACTCCCATTACGTGCATTACTCTTTACAACAGGGGTGCACAAATCAAAAATGACGCGGGCAAAAAAAATGTTTATTGGGAACTGCGCGGGTTTTCAGTATCTGGCATCCTCGCAGTGTCAGGTCCGCAGGCCGCATACCCCTGCTTTACAAGGTCTGTAGGCTTCTGTACCTCTTTAGAGCATCGATGCCAGGACCAGGATAGGTTCTTTGGCTGCCATCGAGATAGAAACATTGAAGAAACGCTAAGCTAGCTAATTAGTGTGGGAGGACCATTCGCAAAATCCAACTATCCTTCAGTAAAAAAGGTTCTGAACTAAGATGGCACTTTGTTTCATGTTCCTTTCTAAATGATTTCGGGCTTTAATTGGGTTTTTTGGCATACAGTTGCGGACGTGCTGCGGTGTGGGTAGTGTTACAGGACTGTGCCGTTGAGCGTGCCTTCTTCCCCTCCCTGTCCCCAGGTGACGGGCATTGAGGGCACGTACCGCATGACCTGCGAGAAGGTGATGAAGGTGCTACGGGGCAACAAGGATAGCCTCATGGCCGTCTTGGAGGCCTTTGTCTACGACCCCCTTCTCAACTGGAGGCTCATGGACGGTGGGTGCAAGTGTCCCTTCACCTAGTGTAGCCGACAAAATCGCGGCAGCTGCGGGTTTTTAACGCAGAATGTGTTATCTGGCTAGTGTGTGGTCGGCGTGCCTGCCGTTAGGTTCTGCACTGGGACCCACGAGGGATTGAGGATGGAGGGACACAGAGAGACCTAGCACTCCCGCTGGACATGAATCAGTGTGTCCTTTCTCAGCTGGAGTATTGTACATAAATCGGAGGCCGGGGGAGGCACCACCTGCTGCCCTGCAGGACCATGCAGACTATACACTAATGGCCTTTACAGCTAGCACCTAACCGTTTCCGGTTTACCAGTGCAGCGACCTAACCAGAAAGCGCTAGCACCAGTTGAACACCGATGCAGCACGCGTCTCTCCTCCGATTCATGCGACAAAACATAGAGACTCCAGGAACGCGTTCCCCTACTAGCACACACTTAATGAGCAGTCTGTGGGCTATTGGTGTTCTTTCATTTCGGTGCACTTTCTGGACAGGGCCATTTGCGAGAAAGCCGTAGTGCAGCTTGACTTTTTCCCCTTCTCCGTTCCGGCACGTCTTGTTCCCGGACTTGTTTGCGCAGCACCAGAAATGGCAGTGTGTTACCACTGCCTTTGCCTTCAGCATCTTGTTTCTGAGTTACATGTTTTAGATGCGGAGCATCTCTTGCTCGGGTCTATGTCCCGCGTCCGCGATGTAGTCGGCACTCGAACTACGCACGCGCAACTCTCCTCCTTCCCTCTCTCCAACAGCTGCGCGTTACTCTCTCCGCTCTCTCTCTCTACCAGCTGCGTGCACTGCGCGTGCGTTGGCTTCTCCTCACACCGCGCGCGCACGCGCAACTCTCCTCCTCTTGTCTCCTCTCCTTCAAGTGTGAAAAAAATAAAATAAACGGCGAGCGGCGAGCGTTCCAACTTTCTCTGCCGCGAGCCGCGACGAAGGCTCGCGTAGGGGGTAACGCTAGGGCAGTCGGTGGCGCCATCTCTCGACGTCAGCACGCAACTGACTCTTTCCTCGGAACCAACACGATGCTCCGCATCACCCCATGGTTCCCCTCGGGAAGATGGTGTTTTTTTTATTGTACGCCATCTTTTTATATCTTATTAGTAATTATACACGAAGGCCAAAATTGTGCCAAATGCTTTCCACCTTCAATTTATGCTTTGTACCTTTATTTTTATCTTTGTCTCTCTTTGTTTCCATCTGGTTCAGTTGTACCAATCTTTGTATCACGTTCCCTTATGTAATGCCCGAAAGGGCCTTTAGGGTTAAAGTAAATAAATAAAAATAAATTAATAGCAAAATAAATGAGCTTTCCTTTTTTTTTTTTTTTCTTCTTTTGATGTTGAGGCAATTGTTTTAAATGGTTGATGTCGCTCTTCGGTTCGCTCCTATCGGCGGTGTCTCGCTTCCACTGCTGCTTGCGTCGGCGACACGCCCTAGAACGGTCCGCATCTGTTTTAGGGGCGAAGCTCCTTAGGGGCTAGCCATGTCCGTATGTCCGTCCGCGGTAGGCCGGCGTCGGGTGCTCGTGCTTCTGCTCGTGTGATCACGTGCTCACGTGCTCGTGTAGGGCAAAAAAAAAATTGGAAAAAAAAGATGAAAAAAATTATGAAAAAAGAAAAAGACGAAAAAAAAGAGTAGGGGATTCTGAGATGCCATCCCATCTGTCTGCTTAAAAAAAAAAAAGAAGAAAACCACACATTCTCCTACTGACATGAATGAAAAGGCTCGGCATGCTGCGGCTCGGCGTCTACGCAGACAAGCACCACCAGAGCTTCGCCCCAAGCAACATCATTCACCGCGTGGAGATGCGGTCATTTTTTTCTTGTAGGAGTCATCACGACCTGCTGAAAGCGGTGCAGCCACGCTTAGATAGGAGTTTACGACGTCACATTGCCCGACGCAGTCGTGCGATCGCACGAGCAGGTCATGTGGTCGCCCACGCATTCTGATTACTCGTAGTGTGTAGCAGCTGTAAACGCTCTTGTTGGTGACAGCCAGGTGCATCGGTTTCCCGTCGCACTGCAGTCCGAGAGGGCTTGGGTATCACTCCTTATAATTAATTCATTATCATCGTTAATTAACAATAATTATTGTTCTTGAACTCTTTATGGAGAGAGTATGGTGAGAACAGAGTCGTCAGGCGTGGAAGAGATGTAACAGGCATTTAGTTTGGAGAGATTGATCACTCCCACTACGTGGAAATAGCTGTACCGCCTCTCACATGCACTTCTGCAATATTTAGTTTCCTCGCAAGACTATGTTTATTGCATCTCAACCTTTGTTTATGGTTTTATGAGTGGGATATATGAAATTTGGGATCAAAAATTACTGCCGCAGTGCGAGTCTCATTTCTGTTGTTTGGGCATTATTCGTTATATCTCCCTCTTTTTTTTGCCTTTGAAGCTCAACCCAAGGTGAAGCATTCTAAGACAAGAAGTGGATCTGCTCCCTGTAGTCAAGACCAAGGAGGTGAGTCACGTAGTTGCTGTCCGTCTTTTTCGTACTTTGCGCTAGAGGCGTTCTTCAACATAAGGACATCTGATGACGAGTTAAAAAATAGTGGTAGCGTGGTAGTTAGAAAAACAACAAAACTGAAAACATTCAGAAGTGAAAGGGACAAAGAAGATTCACATTATGAAGAACAGTATCTGTCTATTTTCATGCTCTAAATGGAGTGAATGTTCAGCTATACAGTCAAACGCCTCTATAGCGAAGTCTCTGGGACCGTGAAAATCCTGCGTTAAACAGGTCCCTACGTTATAAACGTTGCAGTGCCCCCCCCCGTCCCCCCCAACCAATATAAAAAAGCAGGATAAGCATACTGAATGAAACCAACCTTTATGTACAAAGTGCCAAGATATCTACTGAGAAAAACAGGTTATCTTCTTTTTGAGTGGCACACTTGTTGGAACGAGCGATGACCGCTGACCTTATCCTGTCAAAGTCGATCATATGCTCAGTCGGGAAGTCCGGGAGTGATGCGAGGAACACTTGGAGGCAGTCAAACGCCCTGACTGCTTTACAAGTCGCTATCACTCCTGACTTCTCCGAAGGTTCTTTGTCGCTCTCTGCCAAGTCATCCTCGGTAGGTGTTTCACCTCCTCGATGGCTTCCACGATGTCGTCTGTTGTCCACTCGTAGCAAACAAAAACTTCATCATTACTGCCGAGTCGTAAACCTCGGAAGTGATGACCGTTGCAGCACTTGTTTCAGCGCAGAACGATTGAATTCATTCTTGGAGCTCTGCATTGCGGTCGGTAGCGGCACTGTCCTGAACTGCGTCTGCATCCCTGTTGAAGCCAGCCTTCTGCCAGCAGTTGCGTAAAACACCCGACGTCACGTTCCACCACGCATCCATCAGCATGTCAACAGCTTGGTGTACGTTGATTTTTGTTGGTTCTTCAAGCTTGTAATGCAGATCGAGGATGATTCGCCGCAGCATCCTCGTCTGATACTGTTCCTCGGCAGATCTTATGATGCCCTGGTCTAGCGATTGCAGGACCCTTATGCAGTTCGGCGGTAGAGACACAACCTCCACATGCTCCAGATTCAAAATCTTGCTGTGGACGGAACAATTGTCAACCGCAAGTGCAATCTTGCACTTCTGGAGCCGCATCTGCTTCTTAATCTTCAGAAACCAGTCTTGAAAGAGGTCGGCCATCCTCCAGGCTTTCTTGTTTTCAGCGTAATCGGTAGGGAGACCCCTTTGAAGCACCGCGACGGTTTCTGGTACCGTCCGATGACGAGGGGCTTCATCTTCTCGGTCCCCGCTGAATTGCAGCAGAACATCACAGTCAAATGCTGCTTCGATTTCTTGCCGCCCTTGCATTGATCTGTCTTCACACACGGCGTTCTGTCAGGCAGAAGTTGATAAAAATAGTGCAGTTTCATCTGCGTTGAAAATGTTGTCTGCACTGAATTCCTGCATCAGTCTCAGCAACTCGGACTCACGCCAGTTGTCAACGACATCGTGCGACATGGCAGCTTCCTCTCCCGTCATAGTTTTGAAAACAATTCCATGGCGTTTCTCAGAGCTTCTTTGCCAGCCAGTTGTTGCTCTGAAGGTTTCTTTGGTGCCCAGTGCACAAGCAAACTGGAAAACTTTCTCACTGATGAGAGGCCCACTGATAGGAATGTTTCATGCACGGATATCAGCGAACCATGCATAAACAGTGCTGTCCACATCCTGAAATAAGGCTTCCCGAATTCGCTTCTGCAACGGACCAGTTCAACGTCGTGTCACTTGTGCCAGATTCTTTTCTTTGTCTTTCAGGAACATAGACAATGTCGACGCGCTGATTCCATATTCATTGGTCGCATCCCTTTTCTTTCGGCCACCCTCAACATTCTTGATGATGTTGATCTTCTCGTCAAGAGTGAACTGTCACCGTCTCAAAATTCCGGAACCCCTGGCACTCATTCTGGTTGCTTGCCGAATCTCAAAACCATGCAGAGACGAACGAACGCAGACAACGCGCCGTGGTCCTGAGCCGAAGAACAGAAGAGTTCATCAAAACCGACAGATTTGACGAACTGCATTCACTGCGCATGCTCATAATCTCCTAATGTGGGGCGCCAAATCGCCAAGTTCTGGTTGCAGGGTTGTTCCGGGAGAGCGGCAAAAAGCAAAACATAACGTTTCCATTACAGTTTTGTCCCACCCAAAAAAAAAAAAAATTTTTTTCCACTTTTGTTTTTGTTTTGTTTTGACACCCTGTTGACAACATTTTCCTCCATGGTTTTCATGCTTTGACGGGAGGAGCGCGGCTCGCAAGCTACAACTGAATGAAAGAATAAACAGAAGAACACAATCAACGACGACGACCCCCCCCCTTATTTCTCACTCTCCCCTCCCTTGCTTCTCCGCTCCGAGGTTTCTGGTTTTCGGCCCCCCGAATTCTGCTTCGGGGTAAGTGTGAGAAGCGGCCGGAACGGCTCTGTATCTCGTCCATTCCCTTAGTAAACGACGTGATGAGAACGAGAAGGGAAATAATTTCTGCCCGCATCCAGGACGAGCTTCCGACGATGCATGAACATTCGCCCGCAGCCGACGCCACAGCACGAGCAACGGGCGCGTGTTGTGGGCCAGGCAGAGATTGCTTTCGTGTTTTTTAGAGTTTTGCTTTGAAGCCTTCATTATGAGGTGACAAGTAAGTGATCGGGGATGCGTAAATTGTTTCACTAAATGGGCAATTTCGTTGTACTGTATTTTGCTGTAGAGGCATTCGCAACACATGGTTATAATAGGAAGCTGGCCAGGAGACGTGATCTTCTTCATTAAACAGGTATTTTCGTAGTAGAGGCGTTCGTTATAGATGCGTTTGACTGTATTATTGTTGGGTTGTTGCAAGCACATACTGTCGAGACCGGTTATAACGAAGTCGGTTATAATGAAATAGCGGCTACAGCGAAGCGATCACGATTTCCCATTCTCTTTTGCACTTCGTTAACCGAAGTCAGTTATAACGAAATAGTGGATATAGCAAAGTGATTTCCGATTCCCGTTGACCTCATTATAACCGGTCTCGACAGTAGCACATTAAAGCAATTGCAGCATTGCTATTTGCGGAAGCCTTTTTATGTGTGCCATATAATCAGATTGAATGCAGTGATGTTTGTCATGCAATGGTGATATTGTCATTGCACTTTATGGCAGCTAGGGGTTACTTTTAACACAGGATGTGTCTTATGAGTCATTTATCCTCTGACTGGCACACCAGCCGACAGATGGTAGCAGCGACCCCGGTGCAAGCTTACCGCCCGGTCGCGCCAAAAGCGGACGACATGTAGCTGAAATTACTCAATGAACTATTAGGGGCGAAGCTCCTTAGGGGCTAGCCATGTCCGTCCGTCCCTTCGTCTGTCTGGCGTCCGGTGCTCGTGCTCCTGCTCGTGAGCTCACGTGCTCGTGTAGGGCAAAAAAAAAAAAGAAAAGATGAAAAAAAAATTAAAAATTGACGAAAAAAAAAAAAAAAATGTTTGCGCAGTCGACAGGATTCGAACCTGTGCGGGGAGACCCCAATGGATTTCTAGTCCATCGCCTTAACCGCTCGGCCACGACTGCAGGACGAGTAGGGGCTCTGAGATGTGGTAGTAACTCGAGAGCTGGGGATGTCATGGATGAGACGTTGAATGTAGCCGCTCAACGTCTATACAGGAGAGGGCGCTGCGGTCAAATGCGTATATAATCGCGTTAAACTTTGCATGCATTGGCTCAATGTTTATAGATGAGAGGGCGCTGCGGTCAAATGCGTATATAATCACGTTCCATACCACACATTCTCTTTCTGACATGGATGAAAACGAACGAAAGGCTCAGAATGCTGCGGCTCAGCGTCTACGCAGACAAGCACCACCAGGGCTTCGCCCCAATCAACATCATTCACCATGTGGAGATGCGGTCAATTTTGCTTCTTTTGTTTTGTGTTCATTTAATGTAATCGAGTACGCTCCTTTTTTTTTTTATTGAAAAATGTCCGCTTTTGGTGTAACCGGGCGGTAAGCTTTTGTAGACAGCGTAGAAAGGGGTCCATATCACATGAGCGAATGGCATTTTAGCGAACAGCGACATTTGAGCGAATCAATGTTTTAGCGAATAACGGTGGTGCGTATTAACCCACCCCCCCGCGCTGCGCTTACGCCGCTTCGCAGCGACAGTCTGCAGCGTCTCATTACAAATATGTTAAGCCACTTGGCCCGCCCGGAAACACCGCCGACTTTTCGCTAAAGTGTGGTTCGGTGAAACATCGGCGTTCGCTAAAACATCATTCGATCCAGTGAGTGGCTCCCGTAGAAAGGTATTAAAGAAAGGGTCCATCTCAGACCATGGGGAGCGCTGTGAAGATTGTCACAAATGTGCATGCGCCGCGCTTTCACGTGTCGAGGAGGAAAGCAGACGACCAGACGATCAGCACTTTCGGGACCACCTCTCATCTTGTATTGCAAACGCGGCCCATACACCATGTTACCCTGATCGAGCAGTTGGACACTGTGATACGGGCTCTCTAAGCCTGCGCTGGGGCCGCTGCCGCCATCTGTTGGTTGTTGTGCCAGTCGGAGTGTGTGCGATCAGCAGACGGGTGCCGCATGTAGAAAAAAAAAACAGTTATTGTTTTCTTACTGTTTCCTCGGGCGAGTTCGTTTTTGTTTTGTTTCTAATTTTTAAACAATGCTTCTACCACTTTCAGGCACCTCTGTGGTAAATCGTAGCGCCATGTGTTACCGAGCCAATTTATGCGGTCACTTTAAAGGCTTCCCCCAGATTGTTTGGCACACTGTACAGGGAATTTGTCGTAAACGAAACAAATATAGTTCTTGTCTACTTTTTGTTTTATATACTGTAAACGACCTAATTTTTGTGAGGACCTAATTTTCGCGAATCGCGTACAATTTCCAAAAAATAGGTCCAGCGAACAATTCCGGAAAAATGTAAAAACATTGGAATCTATATTGAGATCCCACCGCGTCACGAAAATTAGAACCCGCGAATTATTCCAAAACTTCAGCTTGGACCTAAATCGCAAAATATTGAGCCCGCGAAAAATAAAACGTTTACAGTATACTGTCGAGACGGGTTATAACGAAGTCGGTTATAACGAAATAGCAGCTACAGCAAAGCGATTACAATTTCCCATTCCCGTTTGCACTTTTTCAATGCATTTGTGTCTATTTTACCGTATTTACTCGCACAATGAACGCACTCGCCTAATGAATGCACCCCCCAAGTCGGCTCTCAAAATTTCGACTTTTTTTTTCACTCGCGTATTAAACGCACCCCCAACTCGGGCGTCAAAATTTTTACCCCCTCCCCCCCACGCGCGCGAAATGAAGGCACTTTTCTATCCTGGTGCAGCGAGGTCGCGAATGCATGGGCAGAGTCGGCGAACAAAACGCCTTGCAAAAGGCGTTAAAAAAATTAAAAAAAAGATCCAACGGAAGCAAGAAAAAAAAACATGGAGAGGAGCTTTTTTTTTCTTCTTGCACAGCGCAGTCTGGACTTTGGGTCGCGTGCTGCGCGCAAAGAGATAAGAAAGAGAAGCTGAGAAGCCCTCGCCTAAGCAAAGCGAAACAAAACAACTTGCGAAAGGCGGCAAAAAAAAAAAAAGCCACAGAACCAGGAGAAAAGAAAAAAAAAAACATAAAGAGGAGCTTTTTTTTTCTTTTTTTTTTTTTTTGCACAGCACAGTTTGGTTCTGGAGTTGCGCGTCGCCCGCAAGGAGATAGAAAGAAAAAGAAAAACGGAGAAGCCCTTGCCTAAGCAAAGCGCACATAATGAAGGCATCCTGCCCTCGCCTCCTCCTCGCACATTGGAAAGAGAAGCGAGAAGCCCTCGAAATGAACGCACTTTTCTATCCTGGTACACCGAGGTCGCGAATGCATGGGCAGAGTGGGCAAACAAAACAACTTGCGAAAGGCGGGAAAAAGAAAACACGGAAGCAAGCAGAAAAAAAAACATGGAGAGAAGCATTTTTCTTTTCTTTTTTTTTTTTTTTTTTTGCGCATCGCAGTTTAGTTTTGGAGTCGCGCGGCGCCGCGCGCAAAGAGATAAGAAGTTAAGTCGATTTTTCGGGATAAAAGTACCGTTCATTATGGGAGTAAATACGGACGCAAAAAGTTTACTTCGCGTAATGAACGCCCCCCCTAACTTTGCATCGATTTTTCGGGAAAAAAGTGTGTTCATTCTGCGAGTAAATACGGTAGTGAAGAAAATTGAACGGCTCCCGCGGATTTAGCAAAAAGAAATTTTGTGATAATTTTAAAAAATAATAAAATTCAGAAAGTTTACTAAGTATTTCAAGACAGTAAAATTATTTTTCAATCCCTCCAAGCACCAATGTCGCATATGATGGCGGTACGAAAATGAACGCCATCGCATGCGGCGTTGGTGGTTGGAGGCCTTGAAAAGTAATTTTACTGACTTGAAACATGCAAGATCAACATAATTGTAAGATATCTGGGGAGATAAGCATGAGTGATAAGTTTATTTCATGCACAGTGCCAAAGGCGCTTATATTGGCCGAGGAACGCTTTCAGTACGATGATGCTCCATAGCAATCTTGGTGCGACCGGTTGGAATGGCCCTCTTCAAGGCTTCAAAGATTTGAAAGGCCCAAAATGGCGATCACCAGGGCAACCGAGACCGATCAGTCAATCACCTTGAGAGGTTTTGTCGTCCGTATGTTGGTATTTGTTTCTGCCCGGCTAGCACGCGGGAACGCAATGGCGCTACTTTCCCAGATCCAGTGACTTTAGTTTGTGCGGGACACCTTCTGTGCCGCCTGGTCAGCATGGTCAAGCCTGTATATTTTTTTTACTTGGGACGAAGAAGAAGGAGTAGCTTTTCACAAACCCACTGCATTTTGCTTTCAGACATTTTGGAGACTGTGGACATCGGCTCGCAGCCAACCGCCAAGAAGGCAGTCGACACATCCGGAGTTGGAGGTTCGCAAAGTTTCTTTGCGCCCTTTTTGCGCTTTGTCAACCTCGGGATTGCGTCGACAAGCTTATGCCTCCGACATTGTTCCGCAACAATGGCTATTTCTCTCTGGTGGTTCAAACCCACATCGGAGCGTGCGGTTGGCGCTCTCACTCGTAGACTTTTTTTTTTTTTTAAGAAAAGAGAGGATGGGTGCTCGTAGTGGCATTGATGGCACGCTTGGGATTTTACGGCGCATCTCAGAGGAGCAGAATTGAATCTCTAGGAGTTGTATCGAATATACCCACTATTGCTTCCTTGCACCTCCGCTGACAGATGGAGAGGCGGCCCAGCCCGAAGCCCTGAACAAGAAGGCTCTTGCCATCATCAACAGGGTCCGTGACAAGCTCACGGGTGAGTCTCCCCACCGGGAGTTCCTGCTGTCGGAGGGGGTGATGTTGCAGGCAAATGCGGCTTATGCCGAAACCGAAACAACATCCTCAGTTTTGTCGTCCACTGTTAGAGATTGTAATGCGCTGCCTGACTGCATCGTTTTCATAAATTACACTAATTAATTTGGAGCAGCCCTTCATTCTCTCTAACTTCCTCAACTAGATTACAGTGTTTTATTTCGTATCACTCACTCGCATAACATGCGTTTGGGCCCTCAAGAAAAAAAAAAGTATGATGATAGTGATCATCATGACTAGCCTGGACACTCTTGGCATATTTTTTTTACTAATTGACGGGGCGTTGCCAAGTTTCAGAGGCTTCACGGTTGCCACTCTGGCAGCCTTGGGGTCCTCCACCAATTTTTTCAACTATCCAGACGAATTATATTTAATAAATACCATAAAGGTAGGAAGCCGGGAGACAGGAGAGTCTTCTGGTTTGGAGAGACACTCACCCTTAATCATGACCGTAACCAAAAGACACTATGACCTGAAACGACCCTATGCGTGACATGCAGCACTACCAGTACTTCCTATCGGATGCTCCACCAAGCTTAGACGTGTGCCAAGGTCCAGGTGCACAGTCTTTGGGGTCTTCAGCGATCGGTGCACCACCGTTCATCTCCGTTCGTCGGCCTTTGAATCGTCTGCTGCTGCCGCTTTTCTACTGCGCTCATTTTTGCATTTGTTTGCGAGGAATGCAAAACGATGTACAGTTGAACCTCTATTTAACAAAGTCACCGGGACCCACTAATTACTTCGTTAAATCGGGAACTTCGTAAAATCGAGGAAGGGAGACCTCGTGCATAGGCTGCGTGGGGAATCCGAATTCGTTCGGTGAATCGGGAAATTTGTAAAATCAGGTTTCGTTAAATCGAGGTTCAACTGTATGTGTACGAGCCATTAGATAGCGGATTCATGATTGCGCGATAACATACTTGGGCGACGTGGATCTTCCTTTGATAAAGTTTGTGCTCAATTTATGTTCTGTCATGCGCAGCTTTACAGTTGTAGCAAACAAAGAGACGACGCTTACATTTGCAAAGTGGTGACTTCTCGCTCGTGACCACCCATTATCCAGCTCTCTGCTCCCGGAAAACGAGCGTAAATTGAATTATGTAAAAAACATTGACATGACAAAAAAATGATTTTTTTTCTTGCTATAGCACATTGCATGCGAAAAATATGAGCAGACATTGGTGAGCTGTTTCATGGTTCTCCCAACCAATGTTCACTAGCAGATCAGAAGTGCAGCGCAGCGCACCCGTCTTGATCTAGCGAGCCTTTGGGCTTTGCAGAGCATCCGACGGGAGACGCTGGCAGTACCACACGCCTCATGTAGAACCGTTTCAGCTCATATTGATCACAATGATACTAGATCGTTGATCCAGTTTTAAGGCATGAAAGAAATGGCAGAGCAGCCCCCCCCCCCCCCCCCCCCCCCAAAGGCTGAGGCCCCCTGGCAGCCATCATGAACGTAAACAACAGAAAAAAGACAGGCAAGCTGGTGAACTCACCTTTCTAAGTTTGTTTTCTGATTCGTGTTCTTCCCGATCTGGGTTTTCATGGTAATCATGAATATGGCTTGAATATGTGCTTCTCTGTTTTTGTTATGTAACTTACATTAACGTACCTACATACCTGTTGCTTGGTCGCTGTTCTAATAGTTTTTGCGGACCTCTTTTGGAAATGTCTCTTTGCAGAGATACTATCAATTAAATTAGATTAAGAAATATAAAGAAAGTAAAGTTGCTCATACATTTCATGTTCCTCGTTAGTTAGGATATTACTATGGAACTAAGAGTGTGTTTGTTTTCCGATGCTTTCAGGGCGGGACTTTGCGCCCGACGAGACCTTGGACGTTCCGGAGCAGGTGGAGCTCCTGATCAAGCAGGCCACGTCGCACGAGAATCTATGCCAGTGCTACATAGGATGGTCAGTAGAATGCCTGGCCACATTTGGAGTTGCAGTCGGGGCCACCCCAATTAAAACTCAATGCAAGGAGGAAGGTGATTTAGACAGTGGGGGCTTTCTCTGTGTTGGGGCCAGGTAACACTTGATGCCACTAAAGTCCGTTGCAACTCAAGAAGGTAGGGCGAGGGAAAGGAAAGCCAGGGAGGAGGATGCAGGCGGAATGCTGGAGAAGAGAGGGGAAAACCTCCTCCTCCCTCAAGCGTTCCGTCTGCTTCCTCCTCCCCGGCCTTCCTTTCCCTCGCCTTACCTTCTTAAGTTGCGACAGACTCTATCAGTCTCGTCGTGGCACGTTGTCCCAAGATACCTCTCCTACGCCTGAGCTTGCATAGTGGGGGATGTGATCAAATGGGTAACGGCAAGTATGGAGCATGGGATGAAAGGTTCTTGAAAACCAAACATTGCTAGTATTTGACAATCCTTCCCCCTTCTAATCTCCTTCACCTTTTTTCTGGCACAAACTATGCGTGTGTAGTTAGCTGCTGTGGTGCCTATCCTTCTTTCAATGTAGCATTGAGTTTTGACCATAAGGTGAGTTATGAGTTGTGACCCCAACTCAAGATTTAGTTATAACCATAAATAGACTGTAGCAGAAAGCAGTTCAAAAATTGACCGCATCTCCACGTGGTGAATGATGTTGCTTGGGGCGAAGCTCTGGTGGTGCTTGTCTGCGTAGACGCCGAGCCGCAGCATGCCGAGCATTTTCATTCATGTTAGTAGGAGAATGTGTGGTTTTCTTCTTTTTCTTTTTTTAAGCAGACAGATGGGATGGCATCTCAGAACCCCCTACTCTTTTTTTTCTTCTTTTTCTTTGAGCCTTTTCATTCATGTCAGTAGGAGAATGTGTGGTTTTCTTCTTTTTCTTTTTTTAAGCAGACAGATGGGATGGCATCTCAGAACCCCCTACTCTTTTTTTCTTCTTTTTCTTATTTCATAATTTTTTTCATCTTTTTTTTTCCAATTTTTTTTTGCCCTACACGAGCATGTGCTCACGTGCTCGTGAGCAGGTGATCTCACGAGCAGAAGCACGAGCACCCGACGCCGGCCTACGGCGGACGGACATACGGACATGGCTAGCCCCTAAGGAGCTTCGCCCCTAAAACATATAGGGTTAAATTTTAAGGGATAGACACATGTGCCGTATGCCATGGCAATAGTGAGATGCTCGAACATGTGGTTTTGAAGTGTGCTGGGCTTCGTCTATGCCCTCCCTGAAAGGGAGGCCATAGTTTTGGCGGGAGTGCTGGATTTTGCTGGCAAGGAAGGAAGAACAGAGGAGAAAAAGATTACAATCACAGATGTAGTGTAGGTTAGAAGTTTGGTGGCGAAAATCTAGAAAGCTTGACAATGCACAAAACTGATGGGGTAGATGATTTAACGAAAGACGTACAGTGGAACCTCATTGATATGTTCCCGGTTTTTACGTCTTGCCAGCTTTGGTTTTCAGAAGCGCCAGCGCCGCCAAGCTCCCATGGGAACGCATGTATTCATTTCCTGCTTAGTGTAGCTTTCCCAATTCTTGCGTCCAAAAAGCCGCCGACATAGCGCAAACGTCCCGGCCGATTCAAACAACAGACCGATTCGCATACGGATTAATCGCGCGACGACATGTCAGTCTCTCGAGCACATTCGCAGGGAGAAGGAGACGACGAACGGCGAAGGTCAACCAAACCACTGCGTAGTGGTACCGTTGTCCGTCCAAGAGCTAATGCGGCAGTTGTCGCTGCGGTTGTGTCGCTATCACACTAATATGGAAAAGAACCGTGTGCAGATGCTGCACGAGACAGAAGACCGTGAGAGGCTTAGCGCGAAGCACCACTACCTTTACTAATCCAAGGCACAAGGAAAGTGTGATCCTGCTAGAGGAGTCCCGGGCACGCGAAGGAGCATTTGCCCGCGTCCTCGTCCCCGCGCACACAGCGCTTCAATACACTGCAGGTGCAAAAAGGTCTCGCCGGATGGGAGGCTGGATGGATGTGTGGGGCAGAGCGCGGCGTGCTTGACGAGTTTTGACAGAAGCTTCTCGACACCGACCTGGAGGAGTAGCGTAACCTGCACTGCGTCAGCAGGGAACAGTTCCAGCAGCTTTCTTCGTGCGTGGAACTCAAAACCGCTTGACAAAAAAGAACCAGCAAACGGACAGAACAGACAAAACGAAACAACGTGCCAAGTTTCTTTTGCTTGTCAAAAAAACAAAAAGTGTGCTGTTGCCAGACAAAACATTTTTCGAGTCAACCCCCACCGAAAGTTTGTGAAAAACTGACCGAAAAAGCCGAGGGCCTTTTCATTCACTCGCAGAATTTTTTACTACAAACACGTTTAGTCTGGCAACAAAATATGTATTTTTTTTTATTAACACGTAACACCAACTTGGTGCATCATTGTGCCTCGCTCTGTTTTGCTCATTTGCTGGTTCGTGTTGCCACACGGTTCTTGGTTCCAGACATGAGAGAAGCTGCAAGAACTTCACCTGGCTGATGCGCTGCAGGTTCTGGTACTCCTTCGTGTCTGCGTGAAGAAGCTTCCGACAAAACTCATCTAGCACGCCGTGATCTCCTGCACGTGCACTACAGCCTGTCATCCAGCAAGACCTTTTTGAGGCTTTCGTGTACCGAAGTGTTGTGCACAATTGTGCGGGGACGAACCGATATCGGCAAACGCCTCTCCACAATCCCAGGACTCCATCGCCCGACCGCGTTTCAGTCACCCAAAGCGCCGCGTGAAAATTACCAGCTTATTCTGAACAAATTTGAGTTCACATTAACAGATGTTTACAAACGTTTTCTGGGCGTATTTGAGATCCCGCCTACGAAGTTTTGCGGTGCGTTTATTTTCAGTTTACGCCTACGAATGTTTACAAACCTTTTCTGAGCCAATTTGAGTTCACACTTACGAGTGTTTGCGTAAAATGAATTGTTTTGTGACAGTTGCTATCTGCTTCATCTCTAGCACCCCTTGAATAGCATTCTTGATCCTTACGTTTTCCCGGATCATACGTTTTATTTCCCCGGTTCCCTGAAAAACGTATCAACGAGGTTCTACTGTAATTTATAGTAAAATCTGAAGGGGAGGGTTGTAAATGTTCCTAAGCAAGGTAATGCAAGCTACCGCCTAATACAAAGGGCGCAGCCAGTATCATTCATCCATTCATTTACCCTACGATAGAAGACATATGCTTGCTGGAAGTGTTTTTTGCCCCACTACAAAAAGGTTGTCTTCACAATTCCTCGCAAGAGCACAGTGTTTGGCGAGAGACGGAGAAGTGAGGTAAACTGATTCTGCTATAACCAAGGGCTAATGGAGGGAACGAGGTTTGTCTCAATTAAATCGGTAGAGTATGGCCTTAATAGTTAACACTTTGAACTGGTACAGTGTTTCGACGTAGTCCGCAGCAAAACACTGCAAGAACAGCCTTTTTTTTTTTTTTTACAATGCACGATTGGTGTTTGAAATCTTCTTTATATATATTTTTTACCAGGTGCCCATTTTGGTGAGAGCTGCCGAGGGGCCGCTGTCCTACGAGTGTTCCTGGAGTGCTGAAGAAGCTCGAGTTTGCACCAGAAGGGAAATGATTTTTTTAAATGGATAGATGTGGGTAGAGGGCTGGAGATTGCACACTTTATTTCAGAAATAAGGACTGATACTTGAGCACATCTGTTGCAAGATACTATCGTGTAAATCGCATTTCTCTCGCTGATGGCTGAATAAGGCTAAAAATAAATGGTATGTTTCTTTTCTTTTTTTTTGAGAGATCCTTTTTGGTTTTTATTGTAAAGCAAGGGTATAGATCAAAGTGCCTTTTAATTTTTATTTTAAGGCACCCCTTTTTTTAATGCTTGGTGTCTTTCCTTTATCGGGAATTATTTTGCAGGCAGGTCACCGCCAGTAAATGCGAAGGGCAGAAGTTCGTCCGCTCTCTTCGCTAGAATTTGGCCACTGTTTCCAACGGCGTACACAACGATGTCTGGTCCAAACTGGAAAAACAAGGAAATGCTCGACTTGTTCTCCGAGTTACACAGTTTCAGCAATCTGATTACGGCTAGTGTGGGCCATCGCAGGTCTGTAACCTCATTTCACCCCTCAACCGTTTTGGACGAGCCTAGCTCGTCAACGTGCAGCTGTCCCCAAACCGTTCAGGACAAGTGTAGCTCATCTGCTTTCCCCGATTCACGCACTCAACCGTTTCGGACAAACCAGGCGCGCTCATTGGCTAGTATTCAGTATTCAGCTACACCAAAACCCTTTTGGATCAGGGCGGTCGTTCCCAAAGGAGCGTCGCAGGCGCTCCTTCAGGAACGACTGCCCTGCTGCGGTGCTTTTTTAATTTTCTCCCATTCTGTTTAGGGTGAGAAACTTGATTTTGAATGCAACAAATGTAATTTTGAAGAAAACAATTAAGCAGTTGAGGGTCAATCCCCAAAGCTAAAAACGGTCAAGGGGTTGATAGTTGGAAATAGCATTATAGCTCACTTTACGATCTGACCTCTTAGTCATGATACAGGTTTGCTGGTGACTGTTCATAAATCCAAAAACCTGAGACTGAGAAACAGATGAAAAGGTGACGAACACCCTGTGTATCTTAAAATAGTGGATCGATAGGCTAGTTGCTTGTTGGCAGACTAGGTTAAAGAGTAGCGCATAAAAGACTGGACACAAAAGAAACAAAACACAGGAATAGCGCTAACTTACAACTAAAAGGTTTATTGCACAATTCCACCCAGCAAACATGTCCTGCACACACACATGTCGCACAACGTGGCAGCTATCTTGATGAATAAAGATGACGCAGCGTCCATGCAAAAAACCAACAAAGTTCTCTTCATGACTAGAGGCAGCAATAGAAACACTGTTGTCATGATCCATGCACGCATAAACCTTTTAATTGCAAGTTAGCACTCGTCCTGTGTTTTGCTTCCGTGTCCACCATGTGTATGTTTGTTCCTTTTCTATTTGCTTGTCATCACGAAAACCTTTTGGTTCTAAACCTTCTCGGTGAAGACATTGGATACTGCCTATAGGTCACTTCGATTCATATTTAACTAGATAATGAATAGGACAACATATCCATACTAAAGAATAAGTGCTATACTAATCTGTTCCCAAATTTTGGCCTAAGGGATAGGTGGAACTTGTACCATAAACAAACGATTGAATTCAAGCAGCTCTGAATATAATCATGTAGGTGCCTGATATTATTTTTGATCCCAACTTGCATACTTAGCATCTGTGAGGATTTCCTTTTTATTTTTCTTTAAACAAAATAGGAACTGAAAAGGTTAGGTGAATTTTTTACAGACAGAACAAATGTGGAGCTGTCAGTTTCGTATGAATGGCGTTCAGCAGCACTGCTACAGTTCAAGAACAGTGCCCACCAAACTTGTACGGAACACGGGAACTGCGCATTTTTTCGTGGCAGCGCTCTCCTGGATGAAGCTGAACAACGGCTCCTTTGCGTGTTCGTTCGAGTTTGGTGAGCATTGTGCATTCTAAATAAGCCATCAGCCTGCTATTGTAGATTTTTAAGGGGGGACACTGCCCAAAAGAAACAATTTCTGCAAAAAAAAGTTGATTTTGAAAAATGCCATATTTACATCCACCAACATCTAAAGAGCATTCCCGAAAAGTTTCATTAGTTTACACTGCATAGTTAATTTTTTTATAATTTATTTTTGACCCACCGATGCTAAAGAAAAGGTAGAGGTTGAAGCACTTTGAATGCATTTTTCTATGTTCCACTTTTTGGCATAAATTTCGCTTTAGGAAAACTTGTTTTCCTATTAGACAAGAGAGAACTATTCTTAGGTGGTTTTCTAGGATAGAATTTTGTGAGGAACATACCTGGCTGGTTAGTTTTTCTACTTTAACAGTCTTTTATGCTAAAAAAAAAATACATTTGCAAAAGATTGAAAAAAAAAAATATTTTTAAAATACTTATGAAAAACAATGCAATATAGCAAAGTAACTAACTGGGTATGTGCTATGGGTATTCCTATGACTATATTACACATAAAAATCACAAATTTTTATATTTTAAAACAATAGCTTTTTCTAAGCAAACACACTGACTTCCATATTGTAACATTAGTAACGAGTTTCAAAATTGACATAAGACAATGCAATTTGGCAGGGATGGTCTTGCCACTCATATAAACTTCCACTGCAAATTTGATTGAAATCAAGCAATGACTTTTCTGGGTAGTGTCCCCCCTTAAAGGGGCCATGAAACGAATTTTGGGCTGGGATAAATGATTTTAAATTGGGACTTTACTAATCGCACATCGTTTAGTTGGCCAAAAGAATGAGGGTAGAAAGTCAACAGCCAGCTTTTCGGTACGTACATTTGAAAATATAGCGGACAATTTTGTACCTTCTTTCCTTCGAAAGCTCTCCGCCTTTTCACTATGATACATGCGCGGTTCCCAAAGCGCGTCAGCGGTGCCAACCTGACGTCAGCCGAGCCCAGCTCGCGCATTGGACACGAGAACTGCGTCACTCGGACGCATGCGCTCGTCAACAATCAATCCGTCGACGAATATTTGGGTTCGCGTTCGTGGCCAATGAGTGCCCTGACGGAACTTATCGTCACTGGGGAATGACAAGTTCTATGGTGTGCATAAAAAGCACGGTGGAAGCTAGGAGTCATTGCACCGGTGCCGAAGAATGTCACGGCGGCGTGATTTCACAATTCGCATTTGAGTTGAGGATTAAAGCTAAGGAGGAAGAAGTAGGAAAATCGTTTCATGACCCCTTTAAGGAATATGTCTCGACAGGACATGAGCAATGTTGCTCATAAACCAGTCCTGTGTGTGTTTCATAAAAAGATTGTGGTAATGACTTGCCTCTAGAATAAACTGCCGGCAGTTTCCACACGGCATAGTGTAGTCCTTCATATTCCTAAATGAGAGAAGGGAAATGCCACTGATTAAATGTAATGACGAGGTTTTAGCAGGAAAGGCCAACTGTTGGAGCGTCTCCCGCTAAACTACACTCCAAGAACCAGACATCTTCAATGCATGTATCCAAGTCCCAGCATTACGGATTAGTACCGGTTGCATAGAAAAGCCCCCCCTCCTCCTCGTCTTCAGAAGACCTCATTGAGGATGTATTGCCACTCATGTGCTGTAGGAGCATGTCGGGACACTTGCTCCTAATATTTATGACTGTTGACAATGGTTGCAATAAAGAAAGTATAAAGGGTACAAGACTTACGACGCGACAGCCATTGCCTTGAAGTATCTGCGGCCTTCCGATACCGCCTTTACAATTGCAGTTCTCTCTGCACATATGGTCAGCCCATAGCTGGCGTTCTCCACGTTGCATCCTAAATTTGTGGACCAGAATTTGCGTTATTAGGGATGTGTTTTTACTGACAAAATTTCATCCATAATTTTGTGGGAGGTCTGGCACGTGCTGAAGGCAAGCATGCAACAATTTTTGTACTTTTTTTGCGTAAATACCGCTTAGAATGAATCCCTGATGTTAATGACCTACGAAACACACATTAGTTTTTCACCACATGAAATAGAAGTCACAAAAAAAAAAAGAAAACGCAGCGTTCACTTTCTCAACTCGCAGCCAGAACAAGCGCCCACATGATCTGGAGCCAATTATATGCCACCAATGTTAGTCATAGTCAAGCGCTGGGGTTGGCAAAGTACTACATGACACGCACAGAGTTCCAGACATTATGGTTCGGCTATTGTCGTCATTGCAGCGATTGGACACGGGCCGCTACCCGAATGCTTGTCGAGTTGTTGGTTATCCCGAGCCCAAATTGAGTGCTCACGCAATGTTCGGGTCCAATCTATGAGCCACATTCAAATATTGTCGCTGGGGGATACTGCGTTCCCCCAGCTACGTCTTCAAGTTTTGCAAAGGAGAGTTTGAAAGAAAATGCTCGCTTTTGTCCTCGAAGCGACATCATAACAAAGTTACTTGGTCAGTCGCATTGCGTGCTAGTGTACTTAGGTCTCACAAGTGCCAGTAAGCATGTATAAGGTGAAAAACGTTGCAAGCTAATATCTTTGCACGGCTCCTTTAAACGCGTCGTGCAATAATTAAGTGTCACTAACAAAAATGGTAGCTCCAGCACTAGCAATTTTCTGGGCAAGGATATCGCCACTATTTCTGGGCCTGCTGAAGTAGCGCCCTCTTAACATAGAGAAGAAATTTATGGTAATTAATGAATGTTGGTGTTCTAAGAGGTCACTGCATTAGCTCAGAGACAGATATGAATACATAATTTTGTACATTATACTCATAGAGAAGAAATTTATAGTAAATGAAAGTTGGTATTCTAAGAGGTCACATGCATTAGCTCAGAGACAGATATGAATACATAATTTTGCACATTATACTAACTCCGTAAAGGTTTTCGTGTGCCCAGAGTCCTGTTGATTCATTACCTGTGTATATAGTCCCGTCTTCGCACAGTAGAGCCGCCCCCACTTGCGTCTGGCTGTACGGGCAGTACGCGTTAGCCCGTACCTCTTGCGACAAATGGACCAGCTTCTGTACTGTCTTCTCATCTGCGATGGAGATGTATGCGTGTTTTGCGCTTGAACAGAGACGTCGAGCCACAGGCAAGGGCAAAATGGGAGCCTCACCCATGTCCCAAACGCGTGTTTGGGTGTCTTTCTGTTCCTTAGAAATCATTGGCACATTTCTTCTTCTTCCTCTTAATACTATGGTTCATTTAAATAGTTGTGAAGGGATTTCCGAAGTCCAAAGGAGGCGACGCCACCCGGCGGAAAAGACGCGAAGGAGATAAGCAGGGAGCTTTTCCCTATGCAAGTGCGCCGCGAAAACAGGCGCAGCCTGGCGGCCAAAATGTGAAACGGGGGGAAACAAGCTCAAAATTGTAGAGGTTAATAATTCAGAAATGCAGGGAGTAAATTATTATGCCTCTTGCTTTGTCATTCGATCTTTGGCGTTCTTGCTGGCCAATAGCGCACTCTTTGCGGAGCGATATGACCGGGACTTTTCGACGCCCTGCACTGTGATCGGGGGAAAAACTCCAGATTCCCTCCTATCTTTCCTTTTGGTATTCGGGGGTACACTCCCAAATATCCTCAAAGTTTAGTTTCTTGCCAAGGTAAAAAACCTTGCATATTTTCTGCTCAGCAGTAGGACCGGCTGCGGGTAAACTACAGGAAAAAATAAAATAGTAATAATATACACACCTTGACGAACGGAATTCTCAGTCATGGCCACGAAGTTTCGTTTGAGCAACCACGGTGACTTTCCCGCGGGGACACCAAAACCGCACTCCTCAACGAGATCTATTTGTAGTACTCTAGGAGGGCAATTTGTGGCAGCTGCACACCGGCAGCTGCACGGGTGGTACTTCCGTCGAACCAGGTGTTTCGAAGTTTGTTTTTGTACTGATTTATTTAAGCACGGGTCCATATATACGTATAAGCACGCCTCTGGAAATGTATGCTTCAAAAGGAAACAAAAGTGACTCAAAATGAATGAACTCCCGTACATACTGGACGAATTTTATGAAGACGCCGAATGACAAGACAAGCACTCGCATCAAACCTCTCCAAAACATCCAGTGATAAGCCGAAAAAATTCTGAGGTCAATAAGTGCGCGATCAGGCCGGAAGATGAAGCAGATAACTTGGGTAAGATATATAATGTCGCGTGACCGTTGTTGATGGCCCGTACAGACCACAAATAGGTTCCGCGTTTTCTTCTGACGACGTTCGTTGGCAAGACGCACTGTCGGGTCTTTCCATTCCACTGCGCGCGGCACAACCGAAACCGAAAACTTCCGACCTAAATCAAAACTGCCGTCAACGTTGGTTAGTAGTAAATATACATAAAGCTCCGCAAATATAAAACTCACGATAGAACTTTACCTGGAACTTCCTGGCCCATGATGCGAGAGATAAAGCCGACGGGGTGTCGATCCTGCAGTGGCGGAACTAGGAAGAGGCGTGTGGGTCGCTCACTTGCCGAGGTCGCACTTGCTTGAAGTCTTTATCTGGGAAGTTTTGCAACGCGATGTCCTCTCATCGTTTTTACAACGCGATAATCTTTTCTATTCGGGCTCCGCTATCTGATTGCGAGGTAAGGTATGTAGCGATCACGATGAAATGCTTGGTTAATTGAAGGAAGGGACAGGAAACCTACATAAATTTACCATTGCGGAGAGCATGTCGTCTGCTTCTTGCCCAGGAGTTGAGTTGACGTCGGAACGACGCCGAGCTCTAAATGGCTTTGATTGAAAGAATAGTGGGTAGACCTCAATCTTAAATGCCTTAAAAACTACCCCACTATTTTTTTTTTTTTATTTTTTTGTAATCGGTTAATAAGAGCTCGGCGTTCTGACATTATCGCCACCCCTGTGCGACAAGCAGACGAATTTGCGCTCAGCATACCGTTTGATCGCTCCGAGACATTTTTAAGCGTTACAACTTTGGCGTTGAACGGACGTAAAATTTATGCATAGACCAGCCATTGGAGCAAATCCAACGCTAAGCGAGCGTCCCGTGACTTTACGCACCGCAAGTCGCTGAGCCCAACCAGAGAGTCACGTGCTTGATCTCGGCTCTCGATTGGCTCCGATGGCTCGTAGCGTCCGCATCAAAGCTGCCTTAATTTTTTTTTTTTTTTTTTTGTAGCGTTTGCGGCGGGTCATTTTAGGATACCCTGGGCGTGCGACGTACGCGCGCGGACGAAGTGGGCTTTGCGTATGGAGGCCGGAACACGCAAAGCCATTTCCATAGTTGGAGGAAAAAAAAAAAAAAAAAGCCTACATTTTGCTTAGAAAATGTTTGCACGTTTTATTTCGAAGCGCTGTTTCTGATGTAGCGCTGGAGGAATCACACATTCAAGACTATAATGCAAACCCTAAAAAGAAAAAAAAAAGAACTGGTATTGTTTGACAGTTTTACCATTTTTGTCTGCCAACAAAACAAAATTTGCTTTTTTGCAGCCCGATTTTTTTCCCACAGTACTGCATGTTTATCAAAAAAAAAAAAAAAAAAAGTGTGATGCTCACAAAAATAAGTGCAATGTTCGCAAAAACAAAAAGCTGATGTTCACCATTATGTTCTTTTGTAGCAAGGACTCGAGCAAAAGAGGCTGCTCATAAGATGCATCAGATGTGTCTGCAAGCCATGTTTGACTTGACGGTCAATAATGTGGCCGAGTATCACTGCCCTGCAGTAACTGGTGTCCTAGATTAATAGGGAAAGAAAGTTTGATGTGCAGCAGTAGTAAGCCATTTACCTGACCTGTGCACACACAACACACATCAATTCTCGCAACCTGCATTTCGTGGGCTCTATATTTCTGCAATAACAGATTTTGCAAAGATGGAGCAGCTGCAATAGGATGGGGATCCTCTAACGAACTGCATTTTCATGAGATTGATTTCCACAACTCCTCCTATGCTGGAAATTCGTTAAAATTAAACTGCCTACAGTACGACGATGTGCATTGGTGAGTCACTGGGATTACGCCTGTAATCCCAATGCCACGAGATAGTTTAGTGATCTATGCCGAAGTACTTTGCGCAACATGTACATACCTCTTGATGGACCAACCCAAAATCCCAACGATACATCGAGGATGCATCCCCTACGTCCTTCACACAGTACTGTACAATGAGGTTCAGCAGAGAGGTGCAAGTGAAGCAAAATTTACAAGACGGGGATTGTTCTCGGAGATGGCACGTAAGCGGGCATAGAGAACCGCTGTCGCAAAGAACGCCTTGCCCGTAGGAATCGGTCCCGGGATCACTTCGGACGAGCGGGCTGCGTGGCTCTCGCCAGCAGGGATTGTCAGTATTCGGCACGGAACCCACGAATGAAGGGCAGACCCGTGCACGTCCTTTTCTGGTACTGGACGTAGTCTTCTCCGAAGAAGTTGAGTAACGTGATCTCTTCCTCTTCGACCCTTGTCTTGAAGAACTTCCACGAAGCACAAGCATAAGCGACGATGCACAGGGGATTGACAAGCACCACCTGAGGGACAACAAGACACTCCGTAAGCATGTTTTTGGTTTTCAGCTCCCAATCGGCCATCGTGAAACCAAGCTAAAGGCAGAAGCTTCGTCCTCAGCTTGCTTTCAATTTATACAAAAGGCTTCTGATTTCACTCATTGCAGTATGCAGATTGAAGCTAATGAGAAACGGTGTACCGTTCGACTGAATACTCTAAACAATTCAACATCCATACGTGCCTCGTGAATTATGATACGTGCGAGTGCAACCATGCATTTGAAAAAATTCGGACTGGAGAAAACATTTGAGAAATCTATTTAATTGCCAGAAATCAAGCGTCCGTGGCCTAACGGTTATCGTGCTTGCCTCCCATGCAAAGAGCCAGGGCTCGATTCCTGGGAGCGACGCATCTTTTATTTATTCTTGCAATTTAGTGTTCTGGTAAACTCGAGAATCCTGTTGCTTGATCGAGATCCAAATGTTCTACGTGCCGAACCTTCTACGCCGATTGTTCCAGAAGCCCACGTGTGTACAGAAGGGGCTCCCCGTGGCGAGCCACAATCAGTCTCCCCCCAGCGTTCAATCCTGCTGTTACGCCGACTTCGACGCCCTCGACGCTTTGTTGTTATCCTCCGTTTCCTTTCTGGTTTTGGGCACAAGTTCGCCCCATTAATTGTTTCCGTTTCCTCAGTCATCCCTTGTTTCGTCACCTCATCAATCGTGACAATGTGCCGTTATTTCTTACAGAGCATCAACTCGAGTAATAAACACGCTGCTTATGAACAAGGGCTGCAAGCCGACTTTCCCGTAGAGCGCACATACAGTCGATCGTCGCATTCTCCAAAAAGAAGTAGCAAATAACAAGGTTGAGAAAACAATGATCGGCAAATATACAACCTGCCCGAGATGCATTTTTGTGTGAGGATGTTATCTCTGTCGCGTAAATCTCTGAGCTTGTGCCAATTGCAATGACTGGCTATCTTTGTGCTCCATGATGAAGTGGACAAGTAGGTTTTGTTCATAAACAGTGTATTTAGTTTTTAGAGTAAATATGGTATCGTTGTAGAGAGATATAGACTATATGAAAAGAAACTGAAGAAGCGGAGGAGATTAGAGAGCGCGGGGACATCAGAGCACAGAACCGTAGTTGTACTCATTATTGGATAGACATCAAGCAAGCTGCCTTCGTCCTTACTCATTGTGCGAACGCAAATGCCGAATGCCAGCATTCAAATGCGTTCTAACAGTGAAAGAAATGCTTTCTTATTGCGTCAAATCTCATCATAAGTAAATGCCGAAATTCCCAGTAGACCTTTTGCTAAATTGCCCAAGCACGAAGGGGCATGCTGCGAGTGTAGTTACACGTGCTGGCGTTTGCAGCAGCAACTTTTCTAAAGCAAAAACCTCGACAAAATGTCACTTTGCACGTGTGTTCGTCAATGCCTTATTTTGGTTATTTACTTTAAATCTTGTATCTGATCAAGAGAGTGTGTGCAGTGCATGTAACTACGTTCCCAGCATTCTCCCTCGTGATTGGCTAGTTTGGAAAACAGCCTACTATACTCGGGAACAACTTTCCGTGGCATTTCAGAAGTAAAGGGCATTTGTGCGCAACTTTGATCGGTGGTTGAGGTGCCCAAACCCACGGGCAGCCATAGCCTCGGCTTCATAGCCACAGGAAGTTGTCCCCAAGTATAGAAAGCAGCCGGGAAGGAAGAAGTACACAGTGGGACAATGCAGCGACATGCCAGAGGCCACTGCCACACTCTTCCTGCAAAAGCCCTCCTCCGCTCGAGGGAGGAACGCACCTGGGTGCCGACGGACCAGAGGAACCACCCGACGTAGGACGGGTGGCGACACAAGGTGTACACCCCGTGGGTGACCAGCACGTGGCCGGCCTCCCGGTGACTCTGGATGATGTGGTTGAAGTTGGTGCCGGCCGTCAGCATGGCCGACTTTCGTAGCACCTCCCCGACGATGCACATGAGCAGGCCCGGAACGCTCACCCACCAGACCTGTTTCAGCCCTGCAGGAAAAACCTTGGCTCTGAGGGGTAACGGATGGATGGATACGGCTGAACCTTTTAAATCGGGCAGCGCCTCGCACCACCTAGCTAGCGTTTCCAACGTTGACAGTTAACCTTTGCCTAGTAGACAAAAATCCTAAGTTATGATCCGCAACGTGGATGCACCTCTTCGCAGTCAGGTGCGTGCACCTTCCGCCCAACGTATTGACAGGAAAAGAGTAGCACAATGCTTACTTTTCCCTCGACTTATGCCACTAGTTGGGTAACCTGCGCTCGGTTATCTTCACCTTCCCAATGTCTATTTTTCTCTCATTGTTCAATTTTTGAATCCTCATTTGAAAAGAGAGTGAGTGTGCAGGCGACCTGGTGATAGTTGGTCATTTTGTGTAACACTTGCAACTGTGGTGAGTAAAAAAATTTAACCTTTCAAGTCAAAGAACAAGACGCAGGAGTTAAACGTCTTAATCCATTGAAGTTGGGGAATCCTTATTCCTCAACCTCGACAAAATCGTGACTGCTCACTATTTACCTCGGCATTGTCGCATGCGAGGGTTTTTGTGAGTGGACAACCCGTTCTGCCTTCTCTCTCGTATCCTGTTTGGGGAGGTATCGTCCTCCTCCCTCAGAAAATTGGTCATTGTGAGGCAGCTTGCCCGCCTGCGCCTGAGTTCTCTCTTGGACTCGATAGACGAAGGATGCGTGCTGTTGTCCTCTAACGTCAACGTGCGGCCTCTTTGCAGAACCGTGCCCGTGACACATGCTGCTCGCTCGGCCGCAGTGTGTTAGGGAACCCCCGTTCCTAGCAGTTCTCAAACGCAGTTCTGCAGATCCGCTGGAGTCCACGAAGCCATTCTTGGGTTCGCGAAGCCCTCGCCTCAACCCTCAACCCCCTTGCCCCCCCTCCTCTTTTCTTGGGAAAAAAAAAGTTTTTGTTGACCCTGCTTAGATGGAGCAAGCTACCACCCGCTATAAAGGGTATAACCGTTACCGTCTTTCCGTCCATTCACCCTTTTATTTGATGCTTCTGCTGTCTATAACAGTAAAGGATGCCCTTTTCACATTGCAATTAGTTGTCTTATTTTATACCAAACCCTTCCCTTTCCCCCACTGGCATGGGGTCCCCATCACTTTAGCGGGTCCTTGAGGGATCCCCGACACATCCATGCTTGAGAACCACTCATCCATACTCTATATCACAAGTTGCATGCCGCGTTGCCAAAACTGCAGGGGCGAGAGCGTAACCCAGGCAGCTCCAGAAGAGGGGAAGGAGGAAATTGCCTCCTACACGAACCCTCTTTTGTGAACCCCATGTCGCTTTGCTCTCCCTCGGAGATTAGCCCGTCGCTCAAAATTCGTACAAAAGCAGTGTTAAGAATGGAACCTTCGGCAACCTTTTCCGAGTTTCAACGCTGCGGAAACGAGTCCCGAAACGAGTCCCGACGTGTCAGGACTGCCGGCCACCTGTCGAAGCCTGCCCAAAACGAGTCTCAACGCGTCCGTGACGTCAACGGGACGTGTGTGTGTGTGCGTGTGGGTTCGTGCGCTCCGGAAGGGGAGAGAGGCCTGGCCTAACTGCGGAGAACCATGGCTATGACTCATTTCTGGCTACGACGCGGCGGGCTTTTCTGCTACGCACTGGGCGGTCGCACCTGCTGCCCTGGCGGAGAGTGAGGGAGAAAACGGACCCCTATATAAGGCGGGGCGTGAGGCTGCTGAGTTGTTCTCTTGGATTTGACGACTGTATCGCTACCATGTAATTAAACCGTTCGTTACGTTACCAATTCTCCCACCTCCACTGGACCCCTGGGTTCTTCACTTCGGGGAATGGTCGTCGTCAAAGGCCAGGAAGCCTCCGGACGTGCGGCCTAAACCCCGCCTCGAACTGGTTGGCAGCGGTTGGGATCGGACCATGCGACATCGTGCTACATCTGTGGGTGAGCGTTTGGACTTTGCTTTGGGATTCGCCAGGCTTCAGATTATGGGTAATTAATTTTGAACTGCTGGGAATCCTTAGTGTTTGACTCGTGCGCTAGGGTTTTGGTACAACCTCGCGACAAGTTTTAGAACAAAGCCAAAGCTAAAGAGCAGCGATCATGGATCTAATGAGGTTACTGAGAACAGATTTATTCTGTTTATGTGAAGAATTGGGTGTGGAGGTGGAGCAAAAGATGAAGAAATCTGAGATCAGTAAAGCGATTTCAGAGAGCGCGGAAGCAGAGGAAATTAAAATTGCGTGGGAACTGCTTCAGAACGCTAAGAGTGAAGCTGCAGCAAGAGAGGAGCGAGAACAGGCTGCAGCGAAAGAGGAACGAGAGCGAGAACAGGCTGCAGCGAAAGAGGAACAGGCTGCAGCGAAAGAGGAACGAGAGCAAGCCGCAGCTAGAGAGGAACGAGCACAGACTGCAGCGAAAGAGGAACGAGACCAGGAGCGAGCGCTGAAAAGGCTAGAGCTCGAAATTGAACAACAGCGATTAAACTCGCAGAACAGTAGAGTTGGGGCTCCGGTACGAGCAAGTGAGACCGAGTCGTATCAAATGAAGAAGCTCATGCAGCCGTTTAAAGTTGGGGAAGACGTGGGCCCATTCTTAGTTAACTTTGAGAGGACATGTGAGAAGTTGAGCTTCGCCCCAGAAACGTGGCCGCAACGGCTTTTGACTCTGTTGCCCTGTGAGGCTGCAGAGGTTGTCGCGCGCCTTAGTGCTGGAGACGCGGACGACTACGACAAGGTTAAGTCCAGCCTTTTGAAGCGGTACCGCCTTTCTGCCGAGGTGTTCCGTCAAAGGTTTAGAAACGCATCCAAAAAGAGCAGCGAGGGCTACTCGGAATTCGCGTACGGGCTTAAAACCAACCTGATAGAATGGTTGATGAGCGAGGAAGTGTACGAAAGCCGAGACAAGGTAGTTGAGTGTGTGTGCCTCGAACAGTTCTTTCGTAGCATTCCGCAGTCAGTCAAGCTCTGGGTGCAGGACAGGGTGGGAGTCGACTCTGTCGAAAGGGCCGCTGAGCTAGCCGAAGAGTACGCAACGCGTAGAAAGCTGAGCGGAGAGGAAAGCGAACCAGGCCGGAGCGATCGCGCTGTGCGTAAGCCCTTCCAACACCAACAGGGAAACGGCTCGCGAGATAAAAGGCCTGAGAAGCCCGAAACAGAAAAAAAGGTCCCCGAAAAGAGCGCAGCTCACTCGAACGGAGACGAGGCGCTGGAAAAACCAAAGAGGGCAGTTCGAGGCAAGGAAGCCGTTCCTGTGCTACAACTGTCAGGAGCCGGGACACACAGCGGCCAGATGTAAGAAACCGCGGGTTGTGTTCTCGTACGTGAACGGTAGTGACGAGAACCTGAAGCTTCTTCGTCCCTATCTTCACGAGCTCCAGGTAAACGGAAAGCCGTGCAGGGTGCTTCGGGACAGTGCAGCGACGATGGACGTTGTTCATCCGTCGTATGTAACTACATCCGACTTTACTGGAGAGGTAGCTTGGATCAAGCAGGTGCTTGAAGAGCACAGTGTCTGTCTGCCTATGGCGAGAGTAAAGATAACTGGCCCGTTCGGAGAACTGGTGACAGAGGCGGCTGTCTCGCAAACAGTCCCGTTGGAGTATCCCTATTTGTTCTCTAACCGGTCAGATTTCTTGCTGCGCGAAAGGGGTCAACAACTGGGAGAAGGACTGGTTCAAGCGTTGACGAGGTCCAAATCGCGTCAGCTTGCCCCTTTGTTGACGAGTGATCCAGAGCCAGAAGCAGCTGACGGGGAGCAAGCACTCCCAGAGTTGGAGGCAGAGGAACGGGATGAGGGGGACCAGGTTGTAGAACAGCCCGACCTCGTAGCACCAGAAAGCGTACAAGGCCCCAACGCGTCGGCGCAGGAGGCGGAGGAAGAAGGGATCGTTGAGGGGTCTCTCTTAGCTCCGACCTCACGTAATTTTGATCGTCTGTTGCGAGTGGACAGAAGGTCTCTGACAGCCGAGCAAAAGAGCGACCCTAGTTTGTCAAGGTTGCACGATACAGCCAAGGAGGGTATTGCTAGGGCCAATGTGACGGTGCATGAAAAAGGCGGATTGTTGTATCGGCACTACAAGGACCGCAAAGGTAGGGTCTTAGATCAGTTGGTTGTTCCGACAAAGTACCGCGACGACCTTCTGAGTCTTTGCCACGGAAATTGCTGGTCAGGTCATCTGGGTGTGAACAAAACGAAAGAGAGGTTGCTGGGAGAGTATTACTGGCCTGGGTGCTTTAAAGACGTAGAGCGCTACGTAAAGTCGTGTGATGCATGCCAGCGAGTCGGGAAACCGGGAGAGAAATGGAAAGCTCCATTAAAACTCGTCCCGCTGATCTCGGAGCCATTTCGTCGACTTGTGATCGACACAGTTGGCCCATTGCCCAGAACTAAGTCAGGCTATAAGTACCTGCTCACAATGATCTGCCCGGCAACCAAATTTCCAGAAGCAATTCCTCTGAAGGAACTCAGCTCGTCGGAGATAGTCGACGCTCTGTTGACGGTTTTCGCGCGGATCGGATTTCCCGCGGAAATTCAGGCTGACCAGGGCACAGTTTTCACAAGCGCATTAACGACCACGTTTTTGCAGAGGTGTGGGGTGAGGCTGATACACAGCTCCGTGTATCACCCTCAGTCCAACAGCGTGGAGAAATGGCACTCTGTGCTCAAGAGAGTGCTACGCGCTTTGTGTCACGAACACAAAGAGGACTGGGAAAGCTGTCTCCCAGCAACTATGTTCGCTCTGAGAACTGTGCCGCATGAAGCCACTGGTTTCACGCCGGCCGAGTTGGTCTACGGGAGAGCCCTTCGCTCTCCGCTTCGAATGCTGAGAGAAATGTGGGAAGGGACGGGAGAAAACCAAACGGTTGTAGACTATGTGTTGGCGTTGCTGGAACGGCTAAGTGTTACACGTGAACTAGTCGACAAAAACATGAAAGAGGCTCAAGAAACCGCAAAAGTGTACTATGACAGGAACGCACGACTCCGAACCTTTGAGGTTGGTGATCGTGTAATGATTCTTAGAACGGCGCGAAAGAACAAACTTGAAGTTCACTGGGAGGGGCCCGTGGAGGTCATTGACAAGCTGTCGCAAACTAACTATGCGCTGAAAGTGCCAGGACATAGAAAACAGGTGAAAATCTATCACTGCAACCTGATGAAACCGTTCGTTGAAAGACAGGGTGTCGTTAACCTGACGTTAAACATGCCCGAGGAGCTACCTACCGAAATTCCAGAATGGAACGGAATCAGCCCAGGCGCTGAAAGCAATGTAGATGAAATCATGGCACTTTCCGTGAACGCAGATCTTCTCGAACAAGCGCAGGTAGATGATCTAAAAGTACTCCTAAACGAGTTTCGCGACACTTTCAGTGATCGACCGGGAAGGACAGACCTCATGACTCATGAGATAGAGCTCATTTCAACCGAGCCAGTCAGGTCCAAGGCGTACAGGGTGTCGCCTCGGCAGAAGGAGATCATCGAGGCTGAGATAAAGCACATGCTGGATCTTGGGGTAATCGAGCCCGCCGAAAGCGACTACGCGTCGCCCTTGATTCTCGTCGAGGCTCCCGGTAAAGACCCCCGGCCGTGTGTGGATTACAGGAAGCTAAACGCAATCACAAAGGACCAGTTATATCCTATTCCTAACATCGAGGAGAGGTTAGAAAGGGTAAGCGCCGCGAGGTACATTTCGACGCTCGATCTCGTACGCGGTTATTGGCAGGTTCCTATGTCGGAAAGTGCGAGCCGGTACGCCGCGTTCATTTCTCCGGTGGGGACTTTCCGGCCTCTCGTACTGAGTTTCGGGCTCAAGAATGCGCCATTCAGCTTCTCTAAATTGATGGACAAAGTCCTGAAAGGTATGGACCGGTTTTGCGCTCCCTTATTTAGATGATGTCGCGATATTTTCCGACACGTGGGAGGAGCATATCGTGCACCTAAGAAGCGTGTTCACTAGGTTGCGTGACGCGGGGCTAACCTGTAAGGCCAAAAAGTGCAATCTTGGTTGTTCACATGTGAGTTACCTGGGTCATGTTGTCGGCCAGGGAACGAGGCGGCCTTCGGAGCTCAAGATTGCTCCGATCGCCGACTTTCCGACACCCCGGACAAAAACTGACATTCGCTCGTTTCTGGGACTTGTCGGGTATTATCAGCGCTACATACCCGACTATTCCCAGGTAGCAAGCCCCTTGACTGATGCACTCCGAAAGGGAGCGCCGGGTAACGTGGTTTGGGACGCGGCGAAGGAAAGAGCGTTTCAAAGTTTAAAGGGGGCGCTGATTTCCCGTCCCGTGCTTCGTGCACCGGATTACGACAAAGAGTTCGTAGTGCAATGTGACGCTAGTGACAGAGGGCTGGGGGTGGTGTTAAGTCAGCTGGGAGATGACCAGGAAGAACATCCAATTTTGTACGCTAGTCGTAAACTAACCGTGAGAGAGGAGGCTTACTGCGCCTCTGAAAAGGAGTGCGCGTGTTTGGTGTGGGCGGCACAGAAGTTGTCGTGTTACCTGTATGGGGCGAGGTTCACCTTCGAGACCGATCATTGTCCCCTTACGTGGCTTCGCCAAATGTCGCCCAAAAATGGCCGCTTGCTCCGATGGAGTCTCACTCTCCAGCAATATAACTTCAGCGTAAGGTACAAGAAAGGTAAATTGAACTGGCAATGCCGATGGGTTGAGCCGATTTTTCTGATATCACCAAAACAGTAGGGATGATCTCAGAGGTTTTCGTCATCCACGGGAATGAGGATCAAAGTGGGGGCACTTTGCCCAAAATGACCTCACAAATTGCGAAGGGTTTTGTCTTTTGTATTTTGTTCTTAGTGACCTCGTTGGAAAAATGAGTTTTTTTTTGGCGACAGGGGGTCTCGATACCCGGAATTGTACCAAATTTTGGTAATCCGTAATCCAGTCTGGCGGGTCTTTGGCGAATTCCGAGCGTTTGACTGCGGTGTGGCGTGGTGTTGTGGGGGACGTTTCCGCTGATGCCTCCGTTGAGAGGTTTGGGAGTTTGTTTGGTGCTTGCAGCGTCTTCTCAAGGCCTACTCCAAGCCCACCTCTTCAGGCCAGCGATTGTACCACCGGCCATTCGAGGTTTCCCTGGCCCCGGAGGGGCTGTTAAGAATGGAACCTTCGGCAACCTTCTTCCGAGTTTCAACGCTGCGGAAACGAGTCCCGAACGAGTCCCGACGTGTTCAGGACTGACGCCCACCTGTCGAAGGCTGCCCAAAACGTGTCTCAACGCGTCCGTGACGTCAACGGGACGTGTGTGTGTGTGCGTGTGGGTTCGTGCGCTCCGGAAGGGGAGAGAGGCCTGGCCTAACTGCGGAGAACCTTGGCTATGACTCATTTCTGACTACGTCGCGACGGACCCAGCTGCAAAGCACGTGGCTGTCGCACCTGCTGCCCTGGCGGAGAGAGAGGGAGAAAACGGACCCCTATATAAGGCGGGGCGTGAGAGCTCCATTTGTTCTCTTGGATTTGACGACTGTATCGCTACCATGTAATTAAACCGTTCGTTACGTTACCAATTCTCCCACCTCCACGGGACCCCTGGGTTCTTCACTTCGGGGAATGGTCGTCGTCACGAGCCAGGAAGCTCCCGGACGTGCGGCCTAAGCCCCGCCTCGAACAGTCTTCACAAATTTGAATGTGACCAACCGGAAGCTAGGAATATTACCCTGGCGGTGGTCGCGAGAAACGAAATTAATAAGTGCGTCGGAGTAACTCTCGGTGACTGAAAATATGATGCACATGATGTTTCAAACACAGTCATCCAAAATCATGATGGAAGCGTGCGACTAGCGGAACGATCGACATAAACCGTACGCAAGGCGCTGGGGGCCGGGAATCTACCGTCAGAGCCGTCACACTCTGTTCGAGCAAACCAGAGTTTGAGTGGCACATTCGTTTCTTACATGTTTCTGCTTGATCATGATAGAAACATCACGTGAACCCTATTTTCAACCATGAATAATTACTACATTTAACTCTTATGCGTTTATTAAAACCACATATCTATGATTAAAACTGTTTCTCGCTACCACCGCTAGGGGATTCTTTTCGGCTTCTGGTTGGCCAAGAGAGCATGTCAAGCCCTCTTTCTGCATCTGGTGCACGCCCTGGCTCTGCCCGCTTCTTCCATTAACCAAACTCTCTCTTTACACGGCTCTGACTGACCTTACTGCCGATGCGCCGGTGTCGACACCTATCGCGATCTAAATCACACGCCTCACGCGAGCCGCTACGGGCCCAACACTACCCTGTATTCTCGTACACTGAAATAGCATTGCTGAGGCGTACCCCCGATTTCCAGACTGGCGTCCAAACAAAGCGCTTTCCATCCACGGTTACCAGACTAGCTCGCGACGAGCGGTTGCTTGCAAAGATCCATAGAGTGTATCAGGAAGATAGGTTAACCCAAAGGACACCTACTTAAAAAACGAAAACAAAATAAACAATTAATGGCGATCTTTTTTTTTTTCTACTCGCGGGAGTCCACTGAAGAGAAAGAAATTCATAGGTGTCTATTTCATGGGAGGTAAAACACTTTACCGGCTACTCCAAAACAAGTGTGGGAATTTCGGTAAAGTATGATATTCCCAAGGAAAAATGTACAAGGATGTTTACAGTGCAGTCAATCTTAACACATAACGGAACGAGCCAAGGCTAATAAGGAAGATATAGCGATATCATAAAGTAATCTGAAAGTAACGGATAATATTCTCGACATAACAAATATAACACTTCTTAATTATGCACGACCAAGGAAAAAGCGGAAAGCGTTTCAAAAGCGCTCGAAATTTAGCGTCGGAGTTCTCCGAAAGAACTTTCTAGACGCTGGTACGAGGCTGCAACCACGTACGCCCCCAAAGAGACAGTTGGAAGCGTCATTCGATACATTCAAACCAACACCGACTCCCGATGGTTGAGACAGCCGCCCCCTCAGCTCTCCAAGTTGTCACGCATGCGTTTGGCGCCGTTGCGCTGAGCCAGGCAAAGCTGCTCGGCGATATCCTCAGCCCCATGAAGGTCCGGTGGATCACCCTCCTCGCCCTGATCGGATGGCAGAATGGACTCGCAACATGCGGTGGGTGACAAATTTACTTTTGACCGTTTCTCAAAAACTGCTCGTTCTTTTACATTAAGTTTTTTTTAAAACCCGTAAAACTAATTTTTTTGCGCAGAAACAGTTTGTGCAGGTCCTAAAAAAAAAAAGATTAGCAATATTAATAAAAATATATTTTGGCGTCGTTTCTTTTTATGTGAGCACCAAAAATATTGCCGATATACTGAGCCGATTCACTTGCGTGGAAATTTCAAATATGACACTGTAAAAGCTACTGGCGCGAGTGCGTGGCCTTTATGAATTCGTATGTTCGAGAACGCGCACAAATGATCAACGAGATCTGGTCCCATGCTCGCGCCAGCAGCTTTAACAGCGTCGAATATGAAGTATGAAACGGAGTACGTATATAGTGCGGCTAAAGTGCAGTGTAGCTATACGTCTCACCTCAAGATGCACTCAGGCAAAGGGTAGAAGCGTCCGTTCACAACTTGGCCAGCGTTCCAGCAGCGCGAGAGCCTCGTCGAACCGAGGCCAATGCTCAGGCAAAAAAATCTAGAACTTTGTTACTCGTCATTTGTTCGTGGCGCTGTGAAGTCCCTGGTGGAAACGCGTATCTCTCTTTGGGCGCAAGCTCTACAAGTACGAAGGCAGCGGTAACGCTGTTGCTACGTCATGCAAAAGACAGTTTGCAGACGCTGTCTGTGGCCTGTTTCTTCCTATGGTTTCTTTCTTGTATACGAAGGTCCTGTCAAATATTAGTCGTAGAAAAACTGTTTTCATACATATTCGAAGCACACGTATCAACGAAGCACACATGCCTCGCACATGTTCGAGGCGGGTCCACGGACAATTCTGACATCATATACCTGCAGAGAACACCGCATCTTTTGTATGATGTAAAAGCAGTTTAAACAAGTTGTACAACCTTTTTCTTTTCTTTTTTTTTTTTGGGGGGGGGGGGTGGAATTTTTATAACTACCACTTCGAATGCGTAATATATGTTATGAACATCAGTGACTCCATCTAAGCAGTGTCTGGCGGAATCTGTAGGAAAAGATTATACAAGCTTGATCATGCTCTGATCGACAAAGACTGGTAATCACAGAATGTGTTATAGACCTTCGAGGGAAGAAAAGAAGGGTGTCTGAACGGCACCGCCTACCGAAGATTCGCTCTCATTTCTTATACACACGCCGTGAGATGGCGCAGCATAAAAGAAAAAGCCGCGAAACGCGCCGTGCAAATCAGTTCGCTAATGGGTTATTTCAGTGACTGACAGAGGGGCCAACACAGAAATAAACGAATGGCAGTGTGTGAAAAACCGAAAAAAAAAAAAAAAACAGCTCGAGTCGGAGTTTTCCGCCTTGGGCACTAGCTTCTGCCTGACGGGGGCGATCGGACCCCTCTCAACAATCAATGGCCGGAAGTTAGAGAGGGGGCGCGGTGCTCAAGAAAAGGCTCGCTGTTTTTGTTTAGGGGAGTCGGCATGGTGTTTAGCGGGTGCTACGCGTGCGCGCTAAGTCTGTCGGGGGCAGCCTGCTGCGGCGGAAAACCCATGGTCCCGAACATTTACTGAGTTGTTCTATGTATTGCCTAAGCACGTGCGTGGACACATGGGGCGTTCCAGTTCCTTTTGCTTCTTTATATTTGTTGCTATTTCAACTTGATCTGTAAATAATCTCTGAATTAATCGCTGTATCTGTTAAAAAGGGAAAAAAAAGGATCCTTGGTTAGTTTAGACGGCAACGCACTTGGCTCACAATCGCGAAGTGATGAGTTCAAATTATGCCGGGGGACTGATGTCTTCTTAGATGGTTCCCTCTGGGCGTAACGCTTCTCGATGTCAAATTTTCATTACGGCCGAACGTTACAGAATCCCATAAATATGGACTGATAAAACACATTATGTGTTAATAATAACCGGTTTCTTGCCGCGTCAGCAAATGAGCTGAAACGACAGCTCCACGCTCTTAAGAACACAGACGATTCACTCAATCGTTCTCCGCCACCATTTTTGGCAAAAATGCAAGGGCTGCATTGCGACCTGACGTCACGAATTCTCCGCTAAATCTTGCGGGAAAAATTGCGGCGTCACTCGTCACTGTGACGTCACAGAAGTGTGACGTCACATTTCGCAGCTAAATTTAGCGAAGAAACGATTCGAGTGACGTCCCATATGACCTCACATTTTCCTTTCCAATTTTAGCGCAGAAACGCCTCACGCGTCGTCACATGACATCACAGTTTCTTCGCTTGATTTAGAAGGAACATTTCTCCGTTACCTTTAGCGGGGGAAACGCCGTGACGTCACAATTTCGTTTCACATGACGTCATACGTGACGTCACAATTGCCCCGGTAAATTTAGCGGAGAAACTTTCCCGCTAAATTTAACGCGGAAATGCTTCGCGTGACGTGCCAGTGTCACGGGACACTGCGGTTTCCCACTAAACATTCATGGCCCATTGCTTGGGCACGGAGGGTGTGATTGGAGCCGAGTCCTCGTCGAATGCTGACGTCACCTTCGTGTCCAATACATGCTCAGAGTGCGTGCCCGAACAATAAGAGATTCCGATAACAGCACTGAAGCTACCAGATGGCACGCACGTTTGAAAAGGGTGTAGCGAATCGCAACGAAATGGTGAGTTGAGGTAGTTGCTTCATGACGTATACTAAAAGCTGCAAAAGACAGACACAAAGCAAAGATTGGCTATAGGGGCAAAGTAAAGATTGACGAAGCGCCTTGTGTTGTAGTCGGTGAAATTTACTCCGTCCCTGTTATTTGGCGCTCTTAGTACGGTATAGACGTTTCCTGTCGTTCTCAGTCACGTGGGTTTCGTATCTGGTACGCTGGACGAAAAAATAATAAAACATCTCGACCTGGAACATGCGAGAAAATATAGGCGAGGCAAAACAACAATGTGTGACAATCACGCCTTTTTCGTAAAAACTTTCCAGCGGCGTGGAGAGCTCGAAACGATTTTTCACCGCATACAAGAAATGACGACATTCAAGATGGCAGAGCCCTCTTATCATCTTATCCCTTTTTTTAGGATTTATTCTTTGCTTTTGCAGACGAGACGCCTTACGACGAATACGTGTCTCACCGCCAGCTCTTACGGGCCAAGCTGTTCGATCCGTCAATGTACGACGTAAACCGGCGTCCAAACAACGGCAGTTCGAGCGCCACCAACGTGTCTCTACATCTCTTTTGGGAATACACCACGTTCATGGTAGGCATACTTCTCCCTTACGCGCACAGGCGTGACGTCTTAATCCCCAGCGAGTCATCGTATGAACATTACCACGCAGAATCTCGAAGATGGTTGGCTTTCGCTCGCCATGGTCACGTGCAACGTAAGTAAACGCTAATTTCGTCTTTCTACGCTGTACACCGAAAACACTATCTGCAAACAAGCGCGGATTGGCCCATACCAGGTGTAGGCAGTGCGCGTGCGCAATGAGGAGCGCTAGTTCGTCTGCTTCTTGCACAGGGGTTGTGATGATGTCAGAACGACGATCTCTTAGGGGCTGAATGAAAAAAAAAACAAAAAAACAGTGGGTTGACCCGAAGGCATCTAGCATTGAGGTCTTCCCACAATCCTTTCAAAGCCAATCAGAGCTCGGCGTCGGTCTGACGTCGAGCTGATTTGATTTGATTTGATTTGAATGTGACTCTTGCGCAAGAAGCAGACGACTTGCTCTCCGCATAAGCAGATTTGCGTGAGATGAAGCTTCTGCGCATGCGCTGTGCCAACAGCTGCGCAACCGGAGTGGCGTGACGTCACAGGCTTGAGTTGGTGGATAGTCACATACAGCTTAAGAAAAAAAAGAAGGCGTCTCGAGTATCCAAAAACTTGCGACATGGATGTCCGCTCCCCGCGCCTCGTATCAGGGTTGTTGCAGTGGGGGGCTCATGAAAATTTTAGGTGGTTTGGCACCTTCCAAACTGCTCTTCCCCCCCCCCCCCCCTCCCACCGGCCTACGTCACATGCTTACCCGTCTTTGCAAATATCAACTGATATTCCAACATCTTATCTTTTTCGGCAGAAATTTTGGTTGATAAGCAAACCTACCACTAAAATTCGAAAGTAATTTGTAATTTCAGCAGAAGTTACTCGAAAAAAGTAATTAAAGTAAGCTACTAATTACCGAAATAAAAATGTAATTGAAAGTAACAAAGGTACTAAAAAAAGTAGTTAAACTACAGTAACTTGAGTAGAATAGTTGAACTACGTACAAGTCTGCCTCCCAGGGGCTCTCACGCCTCGTCCGTTACATGGCTTGCACATGACGTCATCCAGAGAGCACTCCGATTGCCACCAGAGAAGTGGGGAAGAAGGAGCTCCCTTCTTACCAGGACCCTGTTTTTTCTGCCCAGACGTTGCTATTCTCCTCCCAGAAGAGGATAGGCTAGCCCGTCACTCAAAATTCCTACAAAAGCAGCGTCCCCCTCTTTCTCTTTCATGGTGGTCAAAAGTACGCGATTTCACCGCAGTGCAAGCCATGTATATATTAAACTATGGAGCCGGTATGCGGGACCCGAGGAACGTCACCGTTGACGTCACCGTTGAAGTCACTCCTGTTTCCCGAATTTCTTCGGGAGACGTTTGGCGGGTTGGTCTGGACCGCCCTTTAGGGAAGAAAAGGGACAATGCACCTCCCCCCAAACAAAATCAAATGAAAAACCCTGCCTCGAGGACAGTCCCATTGGCAGTGATGTTCCCAGTGAACAGAAAATATCCTTGTGAATAAAAATTTCCTCCCGTGGACCTTCCTCTTTTTTATTCACACATCTCAAATCGGGGGTCTTCGGTTTTCCGCGATACAGAGAAAACGGCATGGAACTATTTATCGAGGTTTATCGCACGTTACGCAAATAAAGTGACTAAATTAGAGCTCTGCACGGGTCTACATTTTGAGGCCCGGGCCCATTGACTCTCACTCCTACCCGACCCGAGCCCGGCCCGGTGGGTTGCCTATACCTCATCCCGTACTCTATATGGAGGCATACATGGAGGCCGTTCGCAGGCCTCGATTATTCTAGATGGCGTTGGTTGTAGCAGTACCACCTGGAACACAAGGTTTGCACGCGCATGACATCATCAGTAGTGCATCACCGACCGTTCCCACGAGTGGAAAATACGCTCAAGCTCGACGAGAGTCACCGGAAAGCGAGAAACGCGTTCTTCTTGACGTCACCGCGTTCTAGCATTTCGCTTGTTGCGAGACGCTGCGAGACGCGCCGGCAGTGACGTTGACGCGAACTAGGTGGCGCTTCGCGCATACGGCTAACGTTTAAAGAGGCCCTGCAGTGACTTTTTGGCTGGTTTTTAGTTCGCACCGAACATGAGCGCACTGAACGTAGCAACTTGATGAAACCTTTCTTTTCTCGAATTTCGCTTTCCTTTAAAAGTTTTAGGCGAATTAAAATGATAAAACAAGCAAAAATACCTCTTTCATGACGTCCTTGGTCGCTTTGAGTGGCCGTGAACTAGAGGAGGGGTAGTGAGCTCAGCGAGTGCTCATGGCTGCCGCACTCCTTGTCGACGGCTCGAGAGGGCGCCACTAAAGCATGTGCCGGATAGGCTGGATGAAGCGGGCGGCCAGGGCGGCTCGCACTGCATTTGCTGCGCGACTAAACACTAATTCGGTATGACACTTCATTGGCCACAAACGACAGTAAACACGGGGTAAAGATCAGTTTCAGAACGGGAGCCACTTCACGCTGTTATACCACCAAACGGCCGAACCGCAAGCCAAACATGCTCGCCGAAGGCCTTCGAACGCTCGGAACCGGTCGGATCCTCGAGCCTGTATACGCCCGCAGCGCTGTCGCGTACATCCGGGACCTTTCTACGCTCGCCGCTCGTCGGTGCCTGATCCCACTAACCCTTTCTAGTATGCGCCGCCTTTTCCACCGCTTGGTGGGTATGTCGACGGGTCACTTCTTGTTTCCGTACTTTATAAACTGCATTTGTTTCTTTTCTGATCTAAAATACTGAACAAAAACTACTTTCATAATTCATTGAAACAGCTCGCGCCACTTATATTTTGTATTTCGACAAAAAAGAAGCTTTTAGTGGCTCTGACCAGTAATAAACCCAGGACCTAAGACGTCAACATATCGCGCGCTTTCAGCACCGCGGGTCACCCCCGTAGGTGGAGGAGGTTTCCGCGTCGTCCGGTTAAAATACGACGCACTGATATTTAGTTACTCTCTCCGTGCCCGCTGGGTTGCCCGAACACCAAGAGATGTGGGAACCGCAAAAAAAAGTAGACCGCTTAAATGTGATGCAGGGCCCCTTTAAGAGGAGGGGGAGAGAGACCATTGTCTTTAAGTGGTATTGGCTGGAGTCACACCCGTTCAAAATGCAGGTTGATAAGCTTCATGCTCAGAAATGCTATTTTTATGCGTTACAGAACTGGTACGACACAGCTCTCGAATGGGTTCCGGACGACTACGGTGGTCTCGAGAGCATTTCCACATTTCCGAGCGAGATCTGGTATCCGGATATTGAAATCGTGAACACGTAAGTTCAAGATGAGCAGTACACAATAAATTTTGTTATATATAAAAAGAGAGAGAGAGAGAGAGAGAGAGAGAGATTTTGCATAAACCTTAATGTTTGCGAGCCCCTGATTTTCGCAAATTTCGCGAATTGAAAAATTCGCGAAATTTAAAAGCACGCGAAAATTTCGATCCAATGCAGGCGTCTGGAATTCGCGAAATTTAGTGGCCGCGACTATGTCCTCTGTGACAAATTCGCGAAAAAAAGGGCCGCGAAAAAAAAAAAAGGTTTTACAGTATTGTTGAGTTGACATTACAGCACGCGCTCACATTATTTCTATCGTGTCTCGTATTTCCGAACGAAATCTATGCGGCCATGCTGGTTTGTGTGCTCTTTGAGCACCTCGTGCGTTTGTTTACGCGCCAGTCGCACCCACGTGTTTTTTTGTTTCTCTTCGACCTCGACCAACGACGACGCGCGCTTGGCTGCCATTGTCATCGCGCGTTCCCTGCGGGGTTCTCTGTGTTGGCCCTCGATTGGTGGTTCCCTCCTTGCTTTCCGATTCGCCAAAGACGCGTTTTCGAACACTTGCTCGCCGTATACACCCCATGCAAACTAACGCTTCTAAGGCGCTTTAGAAGGCCCGCAAAAATCGACTTCTCAACGTATCGCGCTACAATCTACTGCAGAGGTGCAAGCAGGTGGCGAAAGTTTACAGTGAAAAAATCGAGGGATGAACTTACCTCGTTCAAAAGAAAGAAAACAAAACCCTGTTCTGGGCAATCTACGGCGCCACTTCGCAGACGATGCACGCGTAGGGAGAAGTGCTGCCGACAGATGCCGTATACGACGCGTCGAGGGAGCGCCGGCAGATTGGGGTTATGATAGCAGACGATCTCGCAAAAGAACCCGAACCGGCCGGCGCTACCTCAACGCGGCGCACGCCATCTGTCGGCAAACACTTCTTTCTACGTGTGCATCGTCTGCGAAGTGGTGGCGTAGACTGCCCAGAACAGGGCTTTGTTTTCCTTCTTTTGAAAGGGGGTAGTTCATTCCTTAACTCCTTTTTACGGTAAATTCCACCACCTGCTTGCTTCTCTGTAGTAATTTGCAGCTAGATATGTCAGAAGCCGATTTTCGCGGGCTGTCTAAAGAGCCTTAAAAGCGTTAGTTTATATGCTGTAGAAGCCGACAGCTTAAAAAAATAACGGGCGTGGCTTAGTATGTTTACGCATCTTCGTGATTCGTTCTTCAGCTTTCTCGTCGGCGGATTCCCGCGGCCTGATTAGCTGCGGGACGGTAATCATATGTTCGGGACTCACTACACCCTGCGTTTCTTACAGGCCGCCAGTGAATATACGGAGCGTACGTTCGTCTGCTTCGTGCGCAAGGGTTGCCGTGGACATCTTTAGGCAGAGCTCTGCTTGGCTCTAGTTCGTCTGCTTCGTGCGCAAGGATTGCCGTGACATCTTTTGGCAGAGCTCTGCTTGGCTCTGATTAGAAGGATAGTGGACAGACCTCAATGTTAGCTACATTGAGGTTACCCACTATCTTCCATCAGAGCCGATCAGAGATGGCGTTTTGACGTCACCGCAGCTCCCGGCGCAAGAAGCAGACGAACTTCCGCCCGCATAGGAAGGTATACCCCAGGCTTTTTTCACAAAGATGAGCACTTGGCTAAGCGGAGTTCTTTCTTGTCACTGTACAGTCCCCGTGAAGATATAATTAATGTCAGAGCAGAACTGCCTTCGATCGTATAG